>JANRMT010049829.1:2732975-2781576 GCA_026402145.1 Polypterus bichir lapradei
TGTTCAAGTTCTATTTAAATTTTAAATAGAAGGAATTTTTATTTAGTCGACAGAAATATCTTTGGTAGGAATGTAAGTTGAATTTAGTCATCATTGCATAAATTTTTCTTCACCATAGAAATGTAAAGACTAAATTCAACTTGCATTCCTGCCAAAGATATTTCTGTCGACTAAATAGAACCTACTTATATCGAAATAGATATTTTTTCGAATCTGAGTGCGCATTTTAGATCGACTACATCGAGCCCGTGTGCTATTGTGCTCTCGCCTGCCTGCCTCTAAGTCATCGTCGCTTCGCTCTTACTTTTTTACCGTTCATTTAATCATGGGCCTCTCTACAGTTTTGTTTATTTTCGGGTTGTAATGTTCATTAAATTTACGTATCATCTGGTCCATTGGCGGACCGTGCATCTCGCACCTAGGCCTTCAGTACTGCTCCGTCTGAATCAACCCGCCCCTCAAAAACTAATTTATGGTTATAAAAACCATCTTAATATGCAGAAATACAGTATAAAGAGCCGCTGCATCGCCGATAACTTCTGTAGCCACAATAAATGCCTTTATTGAATAGACAAACCAGGGGGGAACAAGTTCCTTTCTACTGCAGCCACAGCCGCGACACACATAAAAAACATCAATAATAACTCATAAACTTGCAGTATTATTTAGGAAAATCGCAACATTTTACTCACGAAAAATTCGGATTATTTGTAAACAAAATCCATCCTCTCTTTCCTCAAAAACAGTTCAATCACTCTATTGTACGGATTATCCGTGTGCCTCAGTTCCATCAAAAAGTCCCTTTCTATCGCCATCGAAGCTAATGCTGAAAGTCGAACCTGCGGCTTCTATCCAATCAGTGGGTCTGAATACGGTGACGTCGCCGTACACCTGCTAGAGGGCCGTACTGACACCAACTCAAAATCTGATTGGTTGAAGCAGCAGGTTAATCAACATTTATTCTGTGTTGGAGTGCCTGCACAACGGATTCTGAAAGCCTCTCTGCCTGGCAACAAATGATGGCTGAATTGTGATTGGTTAAATGCTTTAATACGAAAATACATGCCTGGAAGCAGCACAACCATCAGAAAAGCTATGAAAGGAAGCGGACAGACTATTTGGAATTATTTAATAAGTATTCATGGACAAAATATAATTAACATCAGTTTGTGATTCAGATATTTTTACTTATGAATATGCTAAGCACAGTCCTTCACCTGCGAATATTTACCTTATATGGGCAGGCACTCAATTATGTGGGAGGCGTGATGATGCGAGACGCAACTCCACCTCCCACGGCCATCGAGCTGCAGTCTATTACAGTATATGGACGAAAAAATAGGTTCCAGTTATGACCATTACGTGTAGAATTTCGAAATGAAACCTGCCTAACTTTTGTAAGTAAGCTGTAAGGAATGAGCCTGCCAAATTTCAGCCTTCCACCTACACGGGAAGTTGGAGAATTAGTGATGAGTGAGTGAGTGAGTGAGTGAGTCAGTGAGGGCTTTGCCTTTTATTAGTATAGATAAAGTGTTACTTAGGTCTTGATGAGTTGGAGTCCGGATATTCTCTTAAGTGTATGCCACATTGAAAAGATAATTTGCAATTCAGATTGTGGATCGCGATTTTGTGTTAAAAGGATCGTGATATGATTTTATGGAAAGATCGCCCAGCCCTAATGTGAGTAATCAAGTTTTCATATTTATGTAGGTTTCATTAACCCTTTGACAAGCTACCAGTAGCTCTCGAGCGACGCATTGGAGACCCCTGGTCTAGGGAGAGCTAGAAACTCACCAATGGCTCCAGTCATCCAAGTCCTGAGCCGCCCTCATTATTACCTTCAGGTGGTGCTGTAGTTGTCAGGTTGTGCGCCAACAGGCTCCGAAACAACGTCTCTCATCAAGCTGTTGGGATGCTGAGTTGTGCATAGTGACTGGGATCAAACTTTATTAAACAGACTCCCCCAGTTAATGCTGCTCTTCCTTCATGTCTACATTTAATTGCAGCACAACTATTTTTATTAGTCTGTGTTGAATATTGTATGTGTAGTCGGCATGTCTAAGTGTATACTTGGGTAGTAATGTGTTTATTTTTGCATAGTGTGTGATTTGGTATATTTATATTTAAATGTTTTTTTGCGAATGCTCTGTTATGGCTGGGGATCTCGCACAGTTTTTCGCTCACCCTTAAGTTTGTTTTAAGTAATGTGACAGAATGACTTGATGTTCCAGTTGTAGCCATTGTGCTGTGCATGTGTACTAAAATATCAGAGAAAATTACAAAAAATAGGCAATTTCAATAAAATAGGAAAATTGACAAAAATTGAAGGGTGATTTCTGTGATCAGAAGGCCCAGATTCATAAATGTTTGGGTAGTGAAATCTTCATTGTATTCTTGAAGCTTAGTGCCATCTGCTGGACATCCAGAGTAAAGTATGACGCGCTCACGTCCCAGTCCAGGTGGTTCGTTGTGTGGTGGGTGGGCTTTCTCCCTGTTGGAGGAAGGCCCAGAGGAGGAAGGAGTTTTTTCCTGTTTGTTGGTGGTTCTGCTTCACCACTCATGATGGTTGGTGGTGTTATTATTGTTTTGTTATTTTTAAATAAACCCATTACATTTTTTTTTCTCCTTTTAACAGGGTTTCTTTGGGCACCAGTAAGGTTCTAATGGTGTAAAAAGTGATTTAAAATTCTTCACTACTTCTTCTTTTGGCTGCTCCCGTTAGGGGTTGCCACAGTGGATCATCCAAAATTGCTGTCCGCATATTCATTTGGCAAAATTTTACACCGGATGCCCTTCCTGACGTAACCCTCCCCATTTATCCGGGCTTGGGACTGGCATGAAGAAACCCACTGGTTTGTGCATCCCCTGTGGCTGGGTAATTTAAAATTCTTCACTACAAAAGAAAAATAACCCAAGCTGATTTGTTTGTTGGCCAGACAATAAGAATGCTTAACACTTGGCATATCGAGGCCTGACCCTATTTAACTTTAGAGAATTAGTTGCGTTTGGTGTAGCAAGGATTTTTTCTGTTGTCTTTAAAACCACATAACTGAGGCCACAAGTAGACAGGCAGAAAATCATTACTTTAATGACAGTAAATCTAGTATTTTTTTCTTTTTATGGGAATCTCCACAAAAGTGTAAAAGGTTGTGATGTACCATCAATTGGTAATGAAAAATGCAATGCATATCATTAATATGAAACATATATTTTCAAATCCACTTAATCCAGTAAATTGTCATACAAGCCAAAGTTTTGATGCATTTCAACAGATGGTGCATTGCAGATGTTAATAGATACTGCAGAAATTCCTAGGCCAAAACCCACATAATCAATTTTACAGGCAGACAGAGAAATGACACAATAGCTGAAGGCCAAACAAAATATTGTTCAGTTTCTAACAAGGAAGTGATATTGTTAGGGGCATTGGGGCCCTCTAGTGGGAGAAAATGTATGTGAGCCATTCAAAACGTCTCCTCTTTCTTCTTTTGCAGACTCTGCAGAGGTGATCCAGTCCAGACTGAATGAGCAAGAGGGCCGGGAAGAGTTTTACGTGCATTATGTGGGCTGTAAGTCTGCAAGAGAAAAGTCTTTTGCTTTATAACAACCTGGGAATGTTGGCAAAACTATTTGCAGTTCTTGTGAAAGTGAAAATTCTTTCTTTCGCTTTTCCTAATTCGCACAACCTGCCACATCTAACCTCTTTTAACATGCAGCGCCACTGAGGTTCTTCTTCTTCTTGCTCACCTTTAGTTAACAGACGCCTGGATGAGTGGGTGGACAAGAACAGGCTGGCCCTCACAAAGACGGTGAAGGAGGCTGTGCAGAAGAACACGGATCAGTATATGAGCGAGCTGACTGAGCAGCCGGAGAGGAAGATCACAAGGAACCAGAAGCGCAAGCATGACGAGATTAACCACGTGCAGAAGGTGTGCAAAATGTACCAGTTCACTAAAACGTTTGTTAGGATGTCTGGAATCATTATGGTTTAAGTTTAGGCAGTTTATCTTTCTAAGTAAACAGTTACAAAGTGTTGGTTTTTATTTCTCTAAGGTGTGTTTTAAGGCATATTGGTAATTCTCAACTGTCGGCACATATACAGAGGGTATAGAAAAGAATCCCCCCCCGCCTTTGAAATATTCCCAATTTGTTTGCTTTACGGACTTAAATGAAAACACACACAGAAAAAATATTTCTTCCCAGCTTTACTTACTCAATGCAACCTGTAACATCCAAGTGAAAGAAATCACAGCTACAGTTCAGAAGAATTTTAAAAAATCAAAAACAAGACCTACTGAGATTAATAAAGGATCACACCCCCTAATGTCATGTCGCCTTTAGCTTTAAGGGCAGCCTTGAGTCTGGTGGGATTCATCTCTCAGCTTTTCACACCTAGATTGTGTAATATTTGCTCCCTACTCTTCTTTACACTTTAACTGTTCAAGTTCGGTCAAATTGGATGGTGAGCGTTGGTGGACTGCGATCTTCAAATCTTTAAACAGATTTTCAATGGGATTTAGGTCTGGGCTCTGACTGGCCACACGAGGACATTCACGTTTTTCTCCTTCAGCCACTGGGTGGTCAGTTTTTCTGTGTGCTTCGGGTCGTTGTCGTGTTGAAAGGTGAACATTCTGCCCATCTTCAACTTTCTGCCAGAGGGTAGCAGGTTTTCCTCCAGAATTTGACAATATTCTGCCCCATCCATTTTTCCTTCTACCCTAACAAGAGTCCCAGGCCCCCCACAACAGGATGCTGCCACCTCTATGCTTTACTGTCAGTATGGTGTGTCGTGGATGGGGAGCTGCATTGGTGTACTGTTTGGTGTTGAGGCCAAATAGTTTGATTTTGGTCTCATCTGACCAGAAGACCTTTTTCCACTTGGCATCAGAATCTTCAAGGTGCATTCTGGCAAAGCTCAAACGAGCCTTAATGTGGCCTTTCTTGAGAAGTGTGACCCTCCTGAACAAGCCACAATTGTGGAGCGCTTCTGAAATTGTCACCTGCACAACATTAATGACCACTCTTCACCATCAAATCCTGTAACTCCTTCAAAGTGGCCATTGGCCTCTCGGTAGCCTCTCTTGCTTGTTTCCTCCTTGCTCTTTCATCTAGTTTGGAGGATCCAGGGAGGGTCCTAGTAGTACCAAACACTTCTTTATGATGGACTTTACAGAGCTCCTTGGGATTGATAAAGCCTTTGAGATGTTTTTGTCTCCATCTCCTGTCTTATGTCTGTCCACAACTTTATCTCTGAGATCTTTTAAAAGTGACTTGCCTCCCATAGTCCGTTGTTTGCTGTCAGTTGCACTACCAAGCAAGGGAATGAATGGACCAGGAACAGCATCACTAATCACACTCATTACAACTGAGCACAGCCAGTAACCATGGTCTGCAGTGGAAATGGTGGGCACTGACACCTGATTGAGTTGGGGTGGGGGAGGAGAAAAAAGTGAATGTCCTGGTGTGGCCAGTCAGAGCCCAGACCTAAATCCCATTGAAAATTTGTGGAAATATTTAAAAATAGCAGCCCACCAACGCTCAGCATGCAATTTGACCGAACTTGAACAGTTGAACTGTAAAGAAGAGTGGGCTCAATCTAGATGTGCAAAGCTGATAGAGAAGTATCCCAAGAGACTCAAGGATGTCATTAAAGCAAAATGACATTGACATGGGGGTTGATCCTTTATTAATCTCAGTGGGTCTTGTTTTTGATTTTATTTATTTTTATTCTTCTCAACTGTAGCTGTGATATCTTTCATTTGGATGTTATAAATTGCATTGAGCAAGTAAAGCTGGAAAAAAATATTGGTTTATGTGTTTTCATTTAAGGCTGTAAAGCAAACAAAATGGGAATTTTTCGAAGCGGGGAGATTATTTTCTATAACCACTATATGTTAAGATAGATCGACTGTTCAGTGCTGACACTATGTCCCATCACTCTGGGACCCTGTAATGTACAGTACAGGCCAAAAGTTTGGCCACACCTCCTCATTCAATGTGTTTTCTTTATTATCATGACCATTTACAGCACTCCATCACTCTCCTTCTTGGTCAAATAGCCCTTACACAGCCTGGAGGTGTGTTTGGGGTCATTGTCCTGTTGAAAAATAAATGATCGTCCAACTAACCTGACTTCTGCACAACACAACCCCATTGATAAAGCAAGAAATTCCACTAAATAACCCTGATAAGGCACACCTGTGAAGTGAAAACCATTTCATGTGACTACCTGTTGAAGCTCATCGAGAGAATGCCAAGAGTGTGCAAAGCAGTAATCGGAGCAAAGGGTGGCTATTTTGAAGAAACTAGAATAGAAAACATGTTTTCAGTTATTTCACCTTTTTTTGTTAAGTACATAACTCCACATGTGTTCATTCATAGTTTTGATGCCTTCAGTCATGAAAATAAAGAAAACACATTGAATGAGGAGGTGTGGCCAAACTTTTGGCCTGTAGTGTATAAGTAGGTTAGCTGATTAGGCTACGGGCACAGTGTTTTCAGATGGATGATTGAGCCTAAAGTAAAAGCAAATACTTAATTGTCATACTGATATTTGTCAACAACAACATTTATTTATAGAGCACATTTTCATACAAATAATGTAGCTCAGAGTGCTTTACATGATGAAGAAAGAGAAAAAAGACAAAGTAGGAATTAAAATATGACATAACTCATTAACATAGAATTAAAGTAAGGGCCGATGGCCAGGGAGGACAGAAAAAACAAAAAAAAAACAAACTTTGGAAATTGATTTGGTGAAGCTCATATAAATAAAGGCTTTATGCACGACTGTCCTAAGTTGCTTCATTGAGCAACATTGAGTTCAATCCACTTAAGCTCTGGTGCCCCTCCGTAGAATTGCGTGTTATTTTTGGTAAAGGTGACATGGGGTGTCTCTGTCAGACTGTGAGAAATATGACTTATTTAGTGACAATTGTAAATAAGATTTTTTTTATTAAAAGTGAGTGATCTTAATATTATGTGTTTGTACCTTCTCCATTTTTAACAGACTTACGCAGAAATGGACCCAACAACCGCTGCCCTAGAGAAGGAGCATGAGGCGGTAAGTAATTGGTGGGCCCTGTCTGCTTTGTTTCATTTGCAGGGAAGCAGTAAATTCATGCCCAGGTGAATTATTGATTCATATATCAAAACACATTCATCCCTGTATGTCCTTTTGTTGGAAAGCATTTTTGTTAATCGCCCATCTCTTCACGTTTACAGTGTTTCATCAGTGGTTGCTGGCATCTTTTGTGTCTGTTTTGTTGTGTTTGACCATTTGACTTTCTGGCTATGGGAACGGATTGAATTGTTGTTAGTTCAACACTAGGGATGGGTTGGTCATTGGCTTGGTTCCAAAGTCAGGTGTAGGAGTTTACTGATGGGTGGCTACTTGGATTTTCAGCTCTCGTATCTTTCAGTAAAATGGCTCATGGTGTATTGTATGCACTGCCTTTGTAATTTTCTAGTTTTGCAGGGTTCTTGAGTGCTGGTTTTGTATTATGTGGCTCGCAGTAAAGTTTGTCACACTTTCAGTCAAATTGTCTGCAAACTTCGCCATGTTTGTCTTCTTCTGTTCAATATTTAGGTAAAAAACAAGTCGGTGTTTAGCTTAAATACTTTGTGCGCCTATGTCAGTGTGTCTGTTTAATCTATTCAAGTCTATCAGCTGCGTGTGGTAATGCAGCAAGATGGTTGACTTTTCCAATGCAAATATAATTAATCATTCAATTGAGACGATTAGTTCTGTTAAACTCTTATTAAGATTTGCACTGGGTGTGACGAGGATGGACAGGATTAGAAATGAGGACATTAGAGGGTCAGCTCAAGTTGGACGGTTGGGAGACAAAGTCAGAGAGGCGGGATGGCGTTGGTTTGGACATGTGCAGAGGAGAGATGCTGGGGATATTGGGAGAAGGATGTTAAAGAGAGCTATCGGGTAAGAGGAGAAGATGAAGGCCTAAGAGAAGTTTTATGGATGTGGTGAGAGAGGACATGCAGGTGATGGGTGTGACAGAACAAGATGACGAGGACAGAAAGATATGGAAGAAGATGATCCGCTGTGGCAACCCCTAACGAGAGCAGCCGAAAGAAGAAGTTAAACTCTTAATGTAATTATGAAACATTTAATCATTAAGATCCCTAGAAACAAGCAATATAATTTTTAGCCCCATATTTTCAAAATGTGCTTATCAGAGTTAAACTGAGTTTGAGATGCTCCTTAAATTGACTCGATGGGGCACATGTCGCACACTTTTTTTTTCCACAGGTCACCTCTCCTATCTTCCTCCCATTTTACAAATGGCTACCTGACTGTTTCAGAATGCCGGTGACACCGTTGGGCCATTTCTCTGTCACGTTGGGGCCCTTCTGCCTGCCTTCTTGGCTGTTCATTTTTTGTTTTCTCCCTTTTTCTACAGATCACCAAGGTGAAATATGTCGACAAAATCCAAATTGGCCATTACGAGATCGATGCGTGGTACTTCTCACCATTTCCAGAGGATTATGGCAAGCAGCCTAAACTCTGGATTTGCGAGTACTGCCTGAAATACATGAAGTTTGAAAAAACCTTCCGGTATCATTTGGTAAGTTTGCATACCAGCAGTAAAATGATGTTGTTGTTGGCGGAATGGCCAGCTAATTTAAGAATCTGCTCAGTCTTGTTTTCAGCTGTAGTATTAGTCATGCATGTCAAACATTACAAAAGGCTGTTTGTTGTGTTAACATTTAGGGTGAAACTGGTGCTTGAATACATTGATGCTTTTCAAGTTAAAATAGCCAAAGTTGGGGCTTTTTTCCCTTCACAGCTTTAACAAAGGTTTATTATTATCTTAGACTTATCTGGCCTACATAAATTAAGGGTATGCAAATTCCTGGAGCTCCTTTCCTGTGATTTAGCTAATCTACCTCAGGATTAAGCAAAAATAGGCGCGAAGGCTTGCTGTCTGGTACCATATTGAGCTTATTGCGTTACTCGTGTGGGCCTATCAAATTTATACTGAGTTTAGCCAGGGTCCCATCTTGTTTCTCAAGTTTAATGCCTGTCTGTGTACCCTGCTGGTCTACTTGCATTTAGGTAAGCTTTTTTTGAGCACTTGCCTGCACTTATCCCTTATCATAGCATACAGTTGTGCTTGAAAGTTTGTGAACCCTTTAGAATTTTCTATATTTCTGCATAAATATGACCTAAAACATCAGATTTTCACTCAAGTCCTAAAAGTAGCTAAAGAGAAACCAGTTAAACAAATGAGACAAAAATATTATACTTGGCCATTTATTTATTGAGGAAAATGATCGAATATTACATATTTGTGAGTGCCAAAAGTATGTGAACCTCATGGATTAGCAGTTAGATTGAAGGTGAAATTCGAGTCAATGGGATGCCAATCAGGTGTGAGTGGGCACCCTGTGTTATTTAAAGAACAGGGATCTATCAAAGTCTGCTCTTCACAACACATCGTCATTAAAGAAAGCGTAAGTTATTTCTCCAATGTGATTTCTTACCGCCGTATCACTAAGGGAGGGTTATCGCCTTTTAATATTATATCTGTATAGTTTTGGGTTACTTAAGACGCCGCAATTAAAAAAAGAACTTATTCCAACCAGGGAGCTAGTGCCCCCTGGAGGAAAACAATCATTCCATATCGTTTGGTTCTTATAGGTAAAAGATTGACTATTGTTTTATCTGTACGTGGAGTCTTGAATAAGTTATCTTGAGATTGTGGTGTTTATGTTTGCATTGATAAGGTTGTTTGTATTAACAAGTAGTGGACCTGATGAAGTGGCCATTTATATACTGTAGGAGCCAGGTCCATATTTGAACCCCTAGGACTAACTTCACCTGAACTGGAGAGCAAGTGTATGACACTCCTGACTTACTGGAGCTCCTTGTGACCTGGAGTCCTTGTGTGACATTTTGCTCTTCTCTCTTTTTGTTTCAAACAGCGTGTGTACATTAATTTTTCTTTGTTGTCACATTAGATTACGGAACAAAGCCAAGTTACTTCATGTAGTGTTCAGTGGAATGTTGATTTTCCAGCTTCTATGAATAAACCTGAAACGATAAATCCAATAATTTCATACTTCAGGGACATGAGTCATCACTTTTATTTATGCATAAACCTTTAAAATGTAATAATTACAGTCTTTTAATTAGCACAGTTAAAGCTGAATAAAGTTCAATGTGCTTTACATAGGAAGATGATTACAGTGACAACTGCCTTAAGATATATGTGTGGTTTTTGGAGCACACAGTTTAATATTTAAGCAAACACAATCATATTTTTCCAAACGTATTTACAGTGGATGTAAAAAAAATCTACACACCTCTGCCAAAATCACAGACTTTGTGTAATAAAACCAAGGTAAATTCTGTCAGAACCTGTTCCACCCCAATTGCAAAATTGCAATCTATACAAAAAAGTCAAACAAATCAAACTCTTTAGCGAATAAAGGAAAAGCTAATCCTACAAAAACCTGGTTGCATTGGTGTGCAGACCCCCTAAACGAATACTTAACTGACTCTCACCTTTTGATTTTATTATTACACTGTGTTTTGGGGTGAGAGTCTTATCAGTTTGACACATCTGGACTTGCTGATTTTTTTTGCCTACTCCTCCTTGCTGATCTGTCAAATTCCGATGGCATCTCCTGTGCACAGCTCTCCAAGTCACCCCACAGGTCTTGGTTGGCTCTGGCTGGGCCATTCCAGAACATGAATCCTCCTTTGATGGAGCCATTGTTTTATTTATTTTGATGTATTCTTTGGGTCTTGTCCCAGAATTGATTGATACAAGGAGCTCCTCACGATTCCATCCATCTTGACTAAAGCCCCAGCTGCTGTAGAAGAAATGGGTCGCTTCACTGTGGGTGTCCTGGTATTCCTTTGATGTGCTGTATTATTTTTGTGCCAAACATACCTTTTGGAATTATGGCCAAATAGTTTTAATAATGGTTATGGGAGACTGGGTATACCTTTTTTTGCAAAGTTTAGCCTGGCTTTGATGATTTTCTTTGTGAGAAAAGGCTTTCATCACTCCACCCTAACACACAATCCAGACGTATGAAGAATACGAATGATTGTTGTCACATGTAAGGAACAACCAGGACTTTAATGTTGCTACCGGCCTCTTGATGGCCTCCCTGACCAATTTTCTCCTTGTCTTCTCATCAGTCTTGGAGGGACGTCCTGATCTTGGTAGAGTCACTGTTGAGCCATACTTTCTCCACTTGTTGATGACGACTGTCTTTGCTGTGCTTCATGGAATGTTTAGTGCTTTGAATACTTTTTTTTTTTTTTGTAACCCTGTCCAGATTAATACCGTTCAGTGGCCCCACAGCCTTCAGCAATTGAAGAATATGAAATTTTGTCTATCTAGGCCAGGGGTCTCCAACCTTTTTTCCCCCCTGAGAGTTACTTTTTACAAAATGAAAATGGCCGAGAGCTCCTCATGTTTTCTAACGTTTCTTCTTATAGCTTATTTCAACCCAAACAAACTGAATAAACTTCTTTTGCCTGAACGTTTACAAAATATTGGTGTCCACAACTCACATTTTGCATTAAAACATCGCAAAAAAATGTTTTAGTTCACCTGCAAGTGCATTTTGTACGTCTGTATGCATTTTCTAGCACATCTCGCACTATAGAATGAAAACATGAATGCTGTCAAAACAAAACAGTGCCATTCCAAATACACAGATATGACTTATTCATTTGTCATTTTGTCACATGTCACTGTGTCACTTTATTTACATGTCCAGTTGCATGCGTGATGTGTTTTTTAGTTAGTCAGATGACTCAACAAGAGAGGCAGGTGAATGGTGGAGTGGAGCCACTTAGGTTCACTCTTCTGGAGTCATTTCAATGTTCATCTGTCAGTCTTGTCCTGAATTTTGATTTCATGACATTCAGGTCACAGACCCAAACAAAGCAGACATTTTCAGAGCTGCTTGGTGAAGATTCTTACAGTTATCTGGCTCTACTAAGCTCCAGAAATGCTGAGAATGCTGTGGAGACTTCAACTGCACATTATTTTGGATGTTTACTAATATATAAAACCCAACGTCTGTCTGCCCGCTTTTCACGAGAGAACTACTTCATGGATTTAGATCGGGTTTTTCTATAGTTTGCTTGAACATTCCAGTTGATTTTGCGGCTTCTCTCATTTTACTATGTATCATAGTTTGCTTGCCGTACCGATTTTTATTTGTGTGAATCTGAGAAACACGCAGTGGGCCGAAGGGAGGGGCCTTCCTCACTCACTCACTCACTCGTTAGCTTCGGGGCGTCTTCCTTAACTCCGCTTAGGTAGTGAATGAGAGAACAATTGAATTCAACTTTGTTTGATGTTTAAAATAAGGTGTTACTTAGGTCTTGATGAGTTTGAGTCCGGATATTCTCTTGAGTGTATGCCACAATGAAAAGAGAGATTGCAATTCAGATTGTGGATCGTGATATGATTTTTTGGAAAGATCACCCACCCCTAATTTGACTAATCAAGTTTTCATATTTATGTAGGATTCATTAACCCTTTGGCGAGCTACTTGGAAAGGGGGTGGCGAGCTACCGGTAGCTCGCGAGTGAGCCCTGGTCTTGGCCAACTAGCCACCTACCTGCTCCAGGGTATTCTACATTTACATTGTCATTTGTGAAGTCTGATGATCCTGGAGTGAACACACGTGTTGTCCAACCAAACAAATGATAATTCCACAAGATTGGTAGAGTGGCTCATAGTACCAGAGCAGGTGCTGGAGAAAGAGAAGGGGCTAAAGACTAATGGTAATGCTGAATTTCACAAAATGTATCAAACATACTTGAATGGCTACCATGTGAATAGCATGCAGCCGACTCAGCCCTCCTAAGCAAACGTGAAAGTAAAAGTTTAGTAACTAGTTGTGTTAACATTTTTATACTTAATTCGAATAAACCTATGAGAGAGCCAAACTGAAAGTGTATTTTAGTATTTTTTACAGTTTGCACAGGTTTCCCAACTTCTGTTGATTACTTAAAGAGAAAAAAAAATCCTCTGTCTGTCATAAAGCAGAGTTGGAACAGACTGTGTTACTATACCCTCTGAAGTACTGCTTGGACAATATTACACTGTAGAAAGTTGTAAATTCCAGTGGTAATGGCAGGAAAATGGCGATTAACAAATAAAATGAGACAGACCATTATTGCCATTAGAAATGTAGGAATTTCATTTAGAGAAACTGCAACAAATAAAAATCGGTCAGTACAGTGGTGTCCTACACATCTCAAAGGCAATTGGAAACTTGAAGAAACTCTAGGAAGAGATCTGCCAGACACAAACTCACAACCCAATCCGAAGACAAGTTTCTGAGGGTCAGCAGCTTGCATGAAAAGCACAGCTAAACAGTGGTGGAGAAAGGCAAGTGCCAGTCTATACCGTGCAGAGGAGACTTTGTGCTGCAGGTTTAATGGGGAGAGTGGCAGGACGAAAGCCATTCCTTAAAGGACAAAGTAAGGCCTTGAAATACCAGCTGTGGACTACTGCAGACTGGAAGAAAGTCTTGTGGACGGATACATGAATCAAAATTTGAAATCTTCAGTTCATCACGCAGGATGTTTGTACGCCGTTGAGTTGGTAACACCAGCTGTCAGACATGGAAGAGGAAGTGTGGTGGTCTGGGGTTGTATTGCTGGAGGCCGAGTTGGCGACTTGCACTTTGAATTAAAAGGGTTGCCACAGTTTGGCTGTTGTATTAGCAAAAGGTGGAAACTGATGAATTCAAAATCTGAATACAATTGTTTACAGTTAGTGATTCCTTGACTTATTTTTTTTATTTCTGTGCATTGATTTCATAAAGCATTAAGCCATTAAACTGCTTGCATTTCCATAAAAACTGAAACATCTTGGGTGTTCTAAATCTATACTTACACATACATACACACACAGTTTATTTTTTAGGTTATTTATCCTATGTGGTTTGTAGTGATTGTCATGATTTTTAAGCTGTTTTCATGGAGAACAAAGTTAAATATTTCTGTTTATGGATACCATCACTGGACAAGAGCAAACAATATTAAAAAGCATCCATTAAAAAAAGTATTGTGTTACTCGTGCTTGCAATGCATTTTTTTTGTTAAATACTTCTGGAAAATCAGACCAATGCGTAAACAGGAATTGTGCTTTTAAAATGAAAACCCACCTTGCATCCTCATTCATTGGTCCTGGGTCCTATCTTCAATTCAGAAGCTTATTTGAATGTGCTTTCTGTTCATGGACTGGTCTCATTTTCCATAGGTGTTTACTTAAGAATATTGCGAGTTGTGTACAATGTCCGCATACAGCTGGATTATGTGACTGGAGTAAAGAATCAATATTTTTGGTATTGTTTGCTGTTGTCCAGCATTGTCACTATAGACGCCAATTCTGTCATAACTTTCATTCTCCAAGTAACAATTTTTTGAGTGGAGCATTCCTTTAATAATCCTCATTCTCAAAATATCATTAAGAAATGTTAATTTCAGTGCATTACTTTTAAATTTTGTTGTGCATTTTTGTATGACGCTTAGTGTGTCTGGAGCATCTTCTATCAGAGTCATTTAAGCTGTTTGGGTGAGGAGTCTTTCTTTTAGCTATTTGAAAATTGGCTGCTCATAGTGAAGTGCTCTTCTTTGACTCGGGGTAAAGCTCCATGGAAAGAAGTTCCCTGAAAGCAGTTCTCTAGAGTAACTTGTAGCCGAGTCCCTATGGGATTGTTGCTCATTCTGTTTTCTTTGTCTTCCTGGCAGACGCAGTGCCAATGGCGACAGCCCCCCGGCAAGGAGATTTACAGAAAGAGCAATATCTCTGTCTATGAAGTGGATGGAAGGGATCACAAGGTACTCCTTTTAACCGTTCACCTCTAATTTATGGCCTTGAGAATTAAAAGGGTTTGTGGGAGATATGAGATGGGGATAAACAGGGATTCCCTCACATTGCCGGTTCCTTATTTTCCACATTTTCGTGGCTACCTTCTGTGCCTAGGAGAGCAAACCTAATAGCTTTAAGAGCAGCAGTGAAGTCGGAAAGACGTACTAAATCCTCCTCTCTTACTTTTTAGATATATTGTCAAAACCTGTGTCTTCTTGCAAAGCTATTCCTGGATCACAAGACCTTGTACTTTGATGTCGAACCCTTTGTCTTCTACATCCTCACAGAGGTGGATCGTCATGGTGCTCATATTGTGGGCTACTTTTCCAAGGTATGCAAAGTAATGAAGAGCTGACATTTGCCTGGTGTTTTGCTGCACTTGTGCCCCTATGTGTGTGTGTGTATGTATGCATACTTGTGTGTGTGTGTGTGTGTGACGCTGTTTCTGTTGTTAGGATTATGTTCCAGGAAAGATGACAGCAATAAATTCTTAAAACGAGAGACTGTTTATTGTACAGTAAGTCACATGCTTTAGAAGTGTTACATGAAGTATTCTACAGATAGTAATCTAGACAGACCAAGTATTCAAGATAACATAACCTCTTTTCAACCTTTTTTTTTTTTTTTTTGCAACACATATTGTGGTGTTTTGGTGCTTCAGTTACTCTCATTGTATGTTTATGTGTGTTTCTGTGTGTGCGTATGTATGTATAATTTAATCTACAGGCAGCTTTATTGAATCTATTGTAAGTCATTTATCAAAGTATGGATCAAAAATCTTTGATACATGAAGGCCTATCAATGTTGGATCAATATACCCATCTGTTAAAAAAGCACACATTGTGTGTCCTTTGAGTAATCAAACTCCTAATCTATTAGATTGGACGAAAGCACAGTCCTCCCCACTTGACCACATGTGTCGGAGAACATGGAATTTTAGTTTAAAGATATAGCTAGCCAAATTCCAAGTTGTTGCAGATGTTAACAAGAACATAAGCAAGTCTAGTCATATCAGTCTCGGTCAAAGAAGGCTTAAGGTAAAGCTTGTCAGAAGCTTTGAAAGTCCCTGCATAGTTAACAGTTCTGGTGTTGGGCTACATGTCGGCAGGCCGTGGTGACCAAGAAAAATAGGATAGAAATCTACCATGTGAGCGACCCAGGATGTTTTTTCCAATAGTGCATCTGTACTTGCTTGTCAATTAGATAAAGCTATGTGGTAACGTCTTAGAAATGCTGTGAAACCAGTTCTGTCAGCAAATGTAAATTCACACCAAGTTGGTTAACTGTGCTGCTGAGTTACTCTTGTTGGTCAGGTACAAATTGTAGAGCTTATAGGCATTGGACTGTTTAGGAAAGATTGCCTTAGGTAGCTCCTGTCTTTGTTGTCACTTCCGTAATCAGCTGCCAGGGTGACCCATCTTTCCCGGTAGTTACTGTCAGGACTGCACCATCCTGTCTTTAAAGCAGTCAAATGAAATGTATACATTAGAGAAGGCAGTGTGCAGTGCAATCTGTTAATACCCTCACGTTAGTCAATTGTTTGTTTTTGTAGTTTTGGTGCTTCAGTTACCTGAGAGCATTGTGACTTCTAAAGTCGGACTTGTGACTTGCATATGAAGTTCACTGTAGTATGGGGCAGTGAAACACCCTCAGCTTCTTGTCACACAAATTAAAAAATTAAATCAGTTGGGAGTGTCAGAAGGAATGAGAAGGTAGTTAAATTAGAGGGGATGTCAGTGAACCAAAAATAGAAAATAGCATAGGAGCTGGTCTGACTGGCTTACGGGTATGTGGCACACTTGTTCTATCTGAGGGGGTTGGAGGGTATGGCAGTGGGACCGTAGTGCAGCACTTCACACTCCAGTGACGCTGTTTTATTAAGCTTCAGTTGACCTGCACTGTAAGTCCAGATATGTAAAGGTCGTATTAAAATGTTAACAGTGTGCAGTCTTAGAGCTGCAGAGTCTGCTTGACCGTCAGGTAAGTGACATTTTAGCTTTGTTAGACATTCTCCTTTGTATAACTTAACTCTTTCAGGGCGGATGTCAACTTTTGTCAACAGGAGGGGCTGATGGTTCCACTCTGTGCGCTAGAAGGAGCGTTAGCTGTGTTGGTTTGACCGAGATTCCCTGCGCTTGCGTGAGTAGAGAGGATCAAACAACGGCAACAGTGGAATCAACATCTGGCGAGAGAGAGAAGCAAATGTCTAAAGCTAAATTCTCCATGGACTATTGTCGCTGATACCAGTGATCGAAAGCGAATGTGATGTACTAGCATCAGCTGATCGATCCCCAGCTGATTGTGGTACAGGTTTGTGCAAACTTGAATTGCACTGCGACTGCCACTGTTGCCCCACCACGTGAAGACACCCACAGGAGATGGCGAGCTGCGTCCACTGCATGAAGCAACAGATCTTTTATGTTGATTTAAGTGAAACCATTGCTTTGTGTGCTTTTCAAAAAACTGCTTTTTGGAAGAAAATATTCAGCCGTCAAAGATTTAATAGTGACAAGTCAAGCCAAATGACACCTTTTATTTTATTGGCTAACTACAAAAGATTGCATTATGCAAGCTTTCGAGGCAACTTGGGCCACTTCTTCAGGCGAGATGTAATCAAGGGGCCTGAGTTGCCTCGAAAGCTTGCATATTGTAATCTTTCCAGTTAGCCAATAAAAGGGGTCATTTTGCTTGACTTGTCACTATATTCATAATGGCTAACACGGTACAACACCCTAATACTATACTGTATCTTAATAGAAATTTAAAATGGTAGGAGTTTTACAAGTTATAGAAATTTGTTAAAATATTTACCAATAATCACTCCTGTACTACGCATGTCACTCAGTACACTTTGTTACGTGCAGCTCTGAGGTTTGCTTTGTAAAAACAAACTATTACGGACATTTGCAGGTAATTACCTTGCCAGGAGCCTTCATTGACAATAGATGATGACTTGTGTTCTGTTTTCCCTTGGAACAAAGGATGTGTTTAGAATACAAATTGTTCTTGTAAATACCCCTGTGACCTGGGGTTAGATTAAGTCACTGGCCCTCTCAACTAAAGCAGGTTAGTGGGAGAAAAAGGCATCTGTCTAAAACAAAAGAAAAACTCCAATACCCCCAAAATTTGACGGGCAACTGGCCAACCTGGGTGAATCCAATAAACCAATAGAGAGATTGTTCTAATAAGTATGATCTGTCAGCCATAGTTCTGACGTCCTTAGAAAGCTTTCCTGACTGGGGTTTTGCATAGTTTGAGAATACCTAATCTTCGTATTCGTTGCTCTGATGGTATAAAAGTCAGTGTTGAGCGTGCTTCATAGAACCATTGGTGCTACTGCAGTGCTGCTACTTTCCATGGGTTTAAAAAGTCATTATTGTCACAATAATGGAGTACAGAGTATAGTGAAAGTCTAATTTGCATATGCTAATGAACACGTGAGAACATTCAGCAATAAATTGGTTCCTGGTCTCCGTGCCCCAGGGTGTTCAAGTTTAAAAGACCCCTCACCTTACTATCCCCACTAGGGATAGGCACAAACTCAATATGAAGATCATCTTTTATGTATAATACTCTACCATGGCTGTTCGTTTGTCTGTCCAGGATTTTAAGTCACCTGTAGCTCACAAACCATTTGAACTATGGACCTTAAATTTGGTACACATACACTACGCGACGTCTACTGTCCGCTTTCAGGGTGATGATTGACCTCCAAAGTTATTCCTCTTTTTTATTTTATTGTAGAATCAACTCTCCGCAGCGCGCAGAAGGGCGGCACACGCGTACAGGCGCCGTTCTCATCCCTACCTCCTTCGCCGTCACTTTCCCTTCTCTTTATCTTAAATCATTCTTGAGGCAGATTGAAGGCTTAAGTGAAAAATTTAAGAAAACGTACTAAGTAATTGCAACACAAACATGGACTTAATTAGTTTTACCGTGAAAAGATGGAGAAGAAAGAAGTGAAGAAGCGGGCCGCTACGGTGGAGAAAAGAAGAGCTGCTCAGGAAGCAGCAAACAAATGCTTAACGTACAGAGAAAGAGGATGAAAACTATGAATGCTCAAGTCAAGTGTATTCACTGCACGTTATCGTTATAGCAGTGCGCCATTACTGGTTATCAGTAATAAATTTGGTAAAAGGATTGAAGTAGGGGGAAAAAAAATTTGTTCAGCATCACCTTCATTTTTTTTGTTCATTAGTATATTATAATGAATGTATCAACTTGATGAGTGGAACATCACTTGTATGGGAAATCAGCTTCTGATATCACAATTAACCTCAGTTACACATTTGTAAAACTTTGTAGTAATATGTAACTAATCCATTTTTCGTTTGTTTTTTGCACCATATAGGGAGCCCTTAATTCGGGTGAGGCGTTGTTTTATGCGTCTTGTTGTCTTTAGTGGCCACCACATTGTTGCTCAAATTTGTCGGTGTTAAAGCTTTTAGAATTGACAATATTAGCCTTTACCAGACTAGCTGTTTGATTAGTTGCATTCGCCTCCACTGCAGTATTTATGGCATGTTCAAGCCATTGTTTTGGTGTATTTTTTTTGAAAAAGCTGTCAATGTCGGATTGTTTTTCACAAACCTCGTCTTTTGCATTGTTTTCTTTTTTTGCTGCACCATGATGGTAATTTTGAATTAACATCCATTTTCTCTTTTGCTTTTTTGCCATGCGGTTAAACATCAAATGTTCAGACTCCTAAAGTGACCTATTAGACACCTGCTTAGATATTCAGGTCTGATTAGATGCATTTGAAATTGTGAAAATCAAAGTGAACTAGGAGTACGTGCTGGATAGCCGTCTTGGTGCCTGTCCTGTCAGTCAAACCTTTCCTTGCATATGCTAAGGTCCCATTCTGAACAGAACTACATGATGTGCACCTGATGGTAGATCTGGCCATGGAGTAATGGAACACAAACCCCCAGAATCCAACCTTATTCCTTGACCTCCTCACAAAAAAATCATGATTCCATTGTACTTTTGTGTCTCATGGACTTCAACTTTTTTTTTTTTTTTAATGCTTCTGTGCCATACACATTATAGACACTGAGTTTTAGGTCTATATATTTAATGTGGCTTATTGAGAATATCCTATTCCTTCTGAACACTTATTAGGGAGTAGCATATCCCCTAGGAGCAGCTTTCAATGAAATTGTGTGTTTTTAATAAAGCGGTTCTGACTGTTTTTGTTTTGTTCATTGCATTTGACTTACTGTCTGTCTCTTTGGTACCATGTATGCATTATGGCCTAGTTAGAAGTTTCTAGGTTAGCTGCTTTTAATTCACATATATGGGTGGTGAAGTCATTCTACTAAAACCCAACCTTCTATTTTCCTTTTTCTTGTTTCATAGGAGAAAGAGTCTCCAGATGGCAACAATGTGGCATGCATTCTCACTTTGCCTCCCTACCAGAGGCGAGGGTATGGCAAATTCCTCATCGCCTTCAGTAAGTTTCAAGTTTAAATTTGTGTACAGAGTACATTGCAGTTCTTCCCTATATGTCTCATCTTAACTATTGACAATTGTGCATTACCGGCAACAGTCGATGAATATTAAGACCGTACATTAAATGGAGTAGCAGACCTAAGTCTATATATACACGGTGCAGTAGGTACGTGCTTGGACAGTGACACTCTTAATACTAGTTTGGCTCTCCAGCCAAGCAAGCTTTCATTCACTTGTGGGCCCTTAGTCACAATAATTGTGCATAATAATTGTGACTTGAACAATGTGTGTAACACACCTGGCCAAGGTATAGCTAGGCAGCCAATTACATGCAAGAAGTGCTACAGCTCCTATACAATTCACCCTTTTTATGTAAATATCATTAATTCTGAATGTCTACACCAAAAGCTCTTACTTTGTTCTATTTCAGGTGGAGAGAGCTACATTAATTGTAAGAGCCAATTGTTATTTAGGTTATGTTAAATTGATAGAACTATTTTCTTCCATCCATCCATTATCCTAACTACAGGGTCACAGAGTAATGTTAAAATGTTTGCCTATATATTAATGTATAGTCTTTGGGAGATTCCATTATATCCCCCACAAGCTAAACTGAAATGGAATATTGTAATTATTTCTTATCCCCCTTACTAAAGATTAGTCCTAGTTTATAATCTGCCTTGCAGTTGGTGAGGCATGGAGGGCAAACAATTTTCAAATCGTATCCTGTAACATATCGTATTGACCATATTGAATCTAAAACATAATGAATGTATTAAGTAATGCATATGTAAGTTTGCCTTAGAGAAATAACAGAACCTTTAAGTATAGAAGCAATTGTAGTCTGACAAGAAAAAGTTAAGCTTGTAGAAGAAACTTTTTTCCTTTTTTTTTCATTCTTCCTGCATGTGGAATAACTTTTTTTTTTTTCTCTGTTTTTGTGTGAAGTGTTTTGCTTTGGTTTTACACTAAGCCTTATTTAAAAAAAAAAAACTTTACTGGACTGAGAAATTTCTTTTGTATGCGTTTGACTCCTGCTGATCCTGCCTTACTGACTCAGTACCTGTTCGATTTGGAGACCCTGGAAAAGAGGCAGCTACATTAATATGAATTATTTCATTGTCCAAATGCTGATCGACTGCACTGTAGTTAAGAAACACTTGGGTAGCCATTAGCACAAGTAGCTACTGTTAATTTTTGTCACAAAGTCCATTTTCTTCTGCTCTGAACTATTAGGCCAGATTCTGTGTCACTATCCCTGATGTCTCTTGTGTAGGTTATGAGCTCTCAAAGCTGGAAAGCACTGTGGGCTCTCCAGAGAAGCCTCTGTCTGATCTAGGCAAGCTAAGTTATAGAAGTTACTGGTCGTGGGTCCTGTTAGAGATACTGAGAGATTTCCGGGGGACACTGTCCATTAAAGATCTGAGGTAAGGCAGTTTGTTTCAACCCCTTGTTCAATGCAGACGGACTCCCACAGACCTTTTTGTTTAATTGCTGTTTTTTGGGGTTTTTGCAGCCAGATGACCAGCATTACCCAGAATGACATCATCAGCACTTTGCAGTCCCTGAACATGGTGAAATATTGGAAAGGTCAGCATGTTATCTGTGTCACCCCAAAACTGGTAGAGGAGCACCTCAAAAGTGCCCAGTATAAGAAGCCGCCAATTACAGGTAATGCATGCTAGTTAAAGCGGGTCAGTGAAGCCGGTTAGTTGATTTCCCTTATTTAATGATTAATTATGGGTTGTGCACATATATTGCCTCCTTTGGTTTATTCATTTGTCTTATTTATCAATGTGCATGCTTATTAATAACAAACATTCTCAAACCAGCACAATCCAATTCAGTCACGTAGGGCTGGAGCCTGTGCTGCCAGCATTGGGCACTAGGCAGGAGCCAACTCTGGATAAGGTGCCAGTCCATTGTGGATATTTGTAAAAACTGAAATCTGTACGTCATCTTTCACATTTGCTTATTTTACCATATACTGTATATACAGTGAGTATAGAAAAGAATCCCCCCTTTGAAATATTCCAGTTTTTTTTTGGTTTACAGCCTTAAATGAAAACACACAAACCAATATTTCTTCCCAGCTTTACTTACTCAATGCAACCTATAACATTCAAGTGAAAGATATCACAGCTACAGTTCAGAAAAATAATAAAAAATCAAAAACAAGACCTACTGTGATTAATAAAGCCTCAACCCCCATGTCAATGTCATTTTGCTTTAATGACATCCTTGAGTCTCTTGGGATACTTCTCTATCAGCTTTGCACATCTAGATTGAGCCCACTCTTCTTTACAGTTCAACTGTTCTAGTTCGGTCAAACTGGATGCTGAGCATTGGTGGGCTGCTATTTTTGAATATTTCCACAAGTTTTCAATGGGATTTAGGTCTGGGCTCTGACTGGCCACACCAGAACATTCACTTTTTTTCTCCTTCACCCACTGGGTGGTCAGTTTTTCTGTGTGCTTCGGGATCGTTGTTGTGTTGAAAGGTGAACATTCTGCTCATCTTCAACTTTCTGCCAGAGGGTAGCAAGTTTTCCTCCAGAATTTGACGATATTTTTCCCCATCCATTTTTCCTTCTACCCTAACAAGAGCCCCAGGCCTCCCACAACAGGATGCTGCCCCCTCCATGCTTTACTGTCGGTATGGTGTGTCGTGGATGGGGAGCTGCATTGGTGTACCGTTTTTGGTTTTGATGCCAAATAGTTTGATTTTGGTCTCATCTGACCAGAAGACCTTTTTCCACTTGGCATCAGAATCTTCAAGATGCATTCTGGCAAAACTCAAACAAGCCTTAATGTGGCCTTTCTTAAGAAGTGGCTTTTTCCTTGTGACCCTCCTGAACAAGCCACAATTGTGAAGCGCTTATGAAATTGTTGTCACGTGCACACCATTAATGACCACTCTTTGCCATAAAATCCTGTAACTCCTGCAAAGTTGCCATTGGCCTTTTGGTAGCATCTCTTACCAGTTTTCGTCCTTGCTCTTCCATCCAGTTTGGATCCAGGGAGAGTCCTAGTAGTACCAAACACTTGCCACTTCTTTATTATGGACTTTACTGAGCTCGTTGGGATTGATAAAGCCTTGGAGATCTCCTACCTTAAGTCTGTCCACAACTCTATCCCTGAGATCTTTTGAAAGTGGCTTCCCGCCCACAGTCAGTTGTTTGCTGTCAGTTACATTACCAAGCAAGGGAATGAATGGACCAGGAACAGATTCACTAATCACACTCATTACAACTGAGCACAGCCAGTAACCATGGTCTGCAATGGAAATGGTGGGCACTGACATCTGATTGAGTTTAGGAGGGGGTGATCCTTTATTAATCTCAGGATTTCTTTTTTTTTTGAATTTTTTAATATTCTTCTGAACTGTAGCTGTGATGTCTTTCACTTGGATGTTAAAGATTGCATTGAGTAAGTAAAGCTGGAAAAAATATTGGTTTGTATGTTTTCATTTAAGGCTGTAAACCAAAAAAAAGGGGAATATTTCAAAGGGGGAGATTCTTGTCTATGAGATGGGGTGTGCCCAGGATTTGCTTCTGCCTTGCACCAGTGCCGCCAGTTGCCAAAAACTCTGAAATAGATAAAGCAAGTTATAGAATGTTATGTTAAATTTGCTTAATTGCTTTGCTTATTTATAAATGTGTTAAATTTGCTATATTTTAATAATGTATCTCTGCTCATTTATTTGTTTTTCTTTACATGTGAATTGCCTAATCAGATTTTGTGTGTTCTATTTCTTTCATACTTATATTTGCTCCATCTTTTTTTCTCACTAATTATTGTATTTGTAGATGCGTTTCACATTGTGCAGCCCACTTAGTCTAATTCAGGGGTCCAGAGCCTGTCCTAGTAGCATTGCTTGCTAGGCAGGAAACAGTCCAAAATATGGCCATGGTTCCTCTCAATGGCTTACCCAGAGGCCATGATTATGAGGAC
Organism: Polypterus bichir lapradei; assembly: GCA_026402145.1. Lineage (NCBI taxonomy): Eukaryota > Metazoa > Chordata > Cladistia > Polypteriformes > Polypteridae > Polypterus > Polypterus bichir. Next base: position 2,757,256 of record JANRMT010049829.1, read on the forward strand.
CTCATAATCCAATCACTTGTAGCGACAGGCAGTGTGTACAATGGTCAGGGTCTTAGTCGATGAGAGCTTGTGACCGACACTACATTTTTTTTTTTCTTTTCACTCCTTTATTTTGCAGTGGATGGAATGTGTTTGAAATGGGCCCCTCCGAAACACAAGCAAGCGAAATTCTCCAAGAAGTAAGGTCCTACCAGTCAACGGAAACGCAATCAAATAACACATCCTGTATGAGGTGGAGGGACGTCCCATCACAGGACTGCGGCGGCGACAATGGCAGCGGGCGGCTCAGACGTACAGTATAGTGAGGCACTTCTTGCAAGCGCCACGGTAGCCTCGTGCCCCGAAGTCGATGCTGTTGGAATGCTAGGCATCTGTAGGCTCATTCGCCGCTTTTTACTTTTTATGACGTTTATTTAGTATTTTCCTCTATGAATGAGGCCCTCCTGAGTGTTGGGTTACCGTACTGGCAGAATGTTTTCCACCAGTAAGTCAAATCAAACATGCATTACAAATAATTAATTAAATAAACAAAGGTATGTAAGGTGGTAGTGACTGACAACTATCGCACACAACAGTATGTGATACCCGCGTGTGGCAACGTTTACTGTTAGATGATCCATCCCTCATTGTGATATGTGTGATGTCATGGTTGTCACCTTTTCTCCTTAACCATTGACACGTTAGCCTTGAGGCCTGAGGGTGATGTAAAGCACTTTGGTAACTGTTTTCCGACACTGAACTCATGAGTCTGGCCTGCAGTCCATAGTGTGTAATCTAATCCTGCAGAAGGTGAGCTCCTCATTGTCCCACTTCTAAAACTGTGTGGTATTCAGACTGAGGATAAGAGGTGGGGTGGGCCAAAAGCCAGTTCTGTGCACTGTAGGCATTTCATACTACACCTGGGGTCACTTGTGTGTCCAGCCTGAATCACTTTGTTGGTCTTGTACCTCGTTTAATTTAGTCGAAGGGAGCCACCTTTTATTTAGTGAGCTCATCCTAGTGTTCAGAACTGGCAAAAGAATGGCAATTGGGGAGTGTTCGTCCTACAGATAGAGGGCTCCTTGGGGACTACTGTTTTTTTTTTTTTTTTTTTTCTTCTCCTGGCAGTGAGCTTAATATTTGCATTTTCTTTACTTTAGTGGAAACAGATTGTCATAGTGAACACTGTGGGGTCACCCCTTTTCTGTATCCTCGAGAAAAGAAGAAAAATAATGCAACAATAAATAGATTTAATCAAATCATTCTGGTCATTTTAAAATTGAGAATTGTATAATTATGGGTTTTGTACAAAACAGCTGCTTCCACACTCGTCCATTCCAGTGTGAACATGCTTCATGGTGGGGATACTGTGCTTGTGATTATGTGCAAAGTAGCGTGTGGTATTTGGGTGATGGCCAGAAAGCTCCATTTTGAAAAGAAAGATGGGTGGGAGAGGAGCAAGGCAGACACCTTTGCTTTCCAAGAGGAACATCATGTAAAGAATCATCAGAAATGCCCTCAAGCCTTTTGGAATAATGACAGACCAAAGTCAAACACTTTGGACAATGTGGGGTCCACTGAGGGCGAGGTTTCACAGTAAGAACATCAGACATACAATAAAACATGGTAATGGTATTGGGGATGCTGTGAAGACTTTGAGGAAGCCATGAATTGAGCACCTTTCCAGAATATTCTGAAGGAGAATGTCCAGTCTACGGTCTGTGACCTGAAGCTCTGAAGTGCCGTTGGGTTAGACAGTTGGACAAGGAGGAAAAACACAAAATCAAGTCAGCAACGGAATGCCAGGGAGGATGCACAGTGAAAGTTTTGAATTGGCTTTGTCATAGGTCCTGACTTGAACCAACTGCTGTAACGAGCAGTTAAATCAGCTCTGCAAAGAATAGTGGGCTGAACTTCAATACGCCGACTGATAGAAGTGATGGGAAGCGTTGTCGTTGGTATAACCAAGTATTGAAAATATGGGGTAATTGATTACTTTTTCACACAGGTGGTAGATGTGTTTGGATAAACCAAGTGGTCCTTTTTAAACAGTATTGTGTGTTCACTGGTGTCCGGATAAGGTGCCCCCCCACCCCACATTTCGCCCCCAATATGTTTTGCCTCCGGTGATTTTCACCACCCCCACACATTTCGCCACCACTATACTTTGCCCCGGTATTTGTGTACATATCTATAATTGCAATTAAAAATGTAAGAAACTTGTGCTACATTATTCCCATATATTTACAGATTCATTGATGCTTTAAAAAACAAGAAGGTTTGCACAATTTCGAAATTACAAAACTAATTGTCGCTAATCCAGGCAATCGGAGAAATGAGAAGTACAGTGCATCCGGAAAGTATTCACAGCGCACCACTTTTTCCACATTTTGTGATGTCACAGCCTTATTCTAAAATGGATTAAATTAATTTTTTTCCTCAAGAGTTCTACACACAACACCCCATAATGACAACGTGAAAAAGTTTACTTGAGGTCTTTGCACATTTATTAAAAATAAAAAAAATTGACAAAGCACATGTACATAAGTATTCACAGCCTTTGCCATGAAGCCAAATTGAGCTCAGGTGCATCCTGTTTCCCCTGATCATCCTTGAAATGTTTAATTGGAGTCCACCTGTGGTAAATTCAGTTGATTGGGTGTGATTTGGAAAGGCACACACCTGTCTATAGAAGGTCCCACAGTTGACAGTTCATGCCAGAGCACAAACCAAGCATGAAGTCAAAGGAATTGTCTGTAGACCTCCAAGACAGGATTGTCTCGAGGCACAAATCTGGGGAAGTTTACAGAAAAAAATTCTGCTGCTTTGAAGGTCCCACTGAGCACAGTGGCCTCCATCATCCGTAAGTGGAAGAAGTTTGAAACCACCAGGACTCTTCCTAGAGCTGGCTGGCTATCTAAACTGAGCGATCGGGGGAGAAGGGCCTTAGTCAGGGAGGTGACCAAGAACCCGATGGTCACTCTGTCAGAGCTCCAGAGGTCCTCTATGGAGATAGGAGAACCTTCCAGATGGACAACCATCTCTGTAGCAATCCACCAATCGGGCGTGTATGGTAGAGTGGCCAGACGGAAGCCACTCCTTAGTAAAAGGCACATGGCAGCCCGCCTGGAGTTTGTCAAAAGGCACCTGAAGGACTCTCGGACCATGAGAAACAAAATTCTCTGGTCTGATGAGACAAAGATTAAACTCTTTGGTGTGAATGCCAGGCATCACATTTGGAGGAAACCAGACACCGCTCATCACCAGGCCGATACCATCCCTACAGTGAAGCATGGTGGTGGCAGCATCAGGCTGTAGGGATGCTTTTTAGCGGCAGGAACTGGGAGACTAGTCGGGATAAAGGGAAAGATGACTGCAGCAATGTAGAGAGACATCCTGGATGAAAACCTGCTCCAGAGCGCTCTTGACCTCAGACTGGGGCGACGGTTCATCTTTCAGCAGGACAACGACGCTAAGCACACAGCCAAGATATCAAAGGAGTGGCTTCAAGACAACTCTGTGAATGTCCTTGAGTGGCCCAGCCAGAGCCCAGACTTGAAACCGATTGAACATCTCTGGGGAGATCTTAAAATGGCTGTGCACCGACGCTTCCCATCCAACCTGATGGAGCTTGAGAGGTGCTGCAAAGAGGAATGGGCAAAACTGGCCAAGGATAGGTGTGCCAAGCTTGTGGCATCATATTCAAAAAGACTTGAGGCTGTAATTGCTGCCAAAGGCGCATCGACAAAGTATTGAGCAAAGGCTGTGAATACTTATGTACATGCGATTTCTCAGTTTTTTTATTTTTAATAAATTTGCAAAAACCTCAAGTAAACTCTTTTTACGTTGTCATTATGGGGTGTTGTGTGTAGAATTCTGAGGAAGAAAATAAATTTAATCCATTTTGGAATAAGGCTGTAACATAACAAAATGTGGAAAAAGTGATGCGCTGTGAATACTTTCCGGATGCACTGTATGCTGCTATTTCTGCTAGAATCAAAGGACTAGCCCAAAATTTTGAAAATCATAATGTAATTGATTACCTTAGAGGCATCGCATACAACATTTGAGTTCTAATCAGTAATTTTATAAACGGAAATTATTTTGTGTGAACATTAAAATTGCCAAGATATTAATTCAGTTCATAATAGTATTTCACGTATGTTTTTTTGCAATGGCGTGTGATTTTAACTTTTGTAAAATCGTTTGGATTTGTTTAATCGAAATTCAAATGTATATATGTTTACAGAGCATTTCATTGAAGTGATGCACTATTGCTAATTTTTTTTTTTTTTATTATTTTCTACAAAAATGTTTAAATTAGGAAAGTCAATTTTGAACGCTGAGAACGATTATTTGCTTTATTTTTTCTAGAAACTTCCAGCACTCAACGTCTGGGTGTGCGTATCAGAAATTACTTGGGTGGGGGAGAAATATCATGGAGGCGAAATGTGAGAGGCAAAATTTCCATTTTGCTACTCTAATATTGCAATTTGTTTAAAGGGCTTGAGGCCTTGCAAATAAAACAAGAGGGTATTAGGAAGGGGGCAAATAGTGGGTATGTGTTAGCTTTGTGTTGTATCTATCTGTCTATCTATGAGTGAAGAGAGAGAGAGAGAGAGAGAGAGTGTGCAAAAGAATGGGTGGTGGTGGTGGGATATGAGGATTGAAGGTGAGTAAGGGTGTCATGTAAGCTTTGTGCACCACGTAATGTCAAATGGAAAGAAAGGAGCACCGCTTGGATTGCATCGTTCACTTCTTCCTTTTAGAAGTGAAGACAAGGTGGAGTGCCAGTCCTCCCTCAGATAAGTCTCCATTCTGAAGTGGTTTATTAATTTGATTCATCAACATCTAAATTCAAAAGATGACAGCAGCTTCATAAATTTTTATTGTTTCAGTAATCAGTTCAACATGAGAATAGATGGATACAAAAAAAGAGAAATGGTGTAGTCTGTGAGAAGCACCAATAGTGACCAAAAAGGTCAAATCACTTCATGAGCTACCAGGCCAGCTGGTGTTACAGTTGGCCTACATTTGAAAATCTCCTGCAGGAGTTTGAAACAGTTTTTCCACAGGAAAGTCAATAAGCTAAGGGCCGATTGATGGAGCTGGAAAGCACTTCTCCAGTGGTGGATGATGTATGTTGTCTTACAAATGCTTCCTTAACTGTGTCTGAGAAGGCCCATGGCTTCTGGAGGGCGTTCTTCCCATTTGGATGCTAATTGCGTGCCCGTCACATCACACGTTAAAGTTCCATCATGTAACAAACTGAAGTTACTGTTCCTTGGGGGTGATCTCAATTAGCGGGCATTTAGCCCTGACCGTTCTGTGCAAATCGCTTCAAGCCAGCCTTGTAAATTAGAAAAAATAAAAGGCTGAGCCTGCTGACTTAGAAAATACAATAATTTTACACATTTTCCCCCCATGGGGGGCACTACAAACCCTTTTTCAATGTGATCAGGATTTGGACCCTAATCATTTGTAAAATGTTACAATCATAGGTTCCTTACAGAAACATTCCAACAAACTTTTGATTCCTGAAATGTGGGAACTCAGGATTACAGTGGACTGCAGCACCAGGGGTCTGCTTTTTCTTCACCACAGCAGTCTCATCAACAAAAGAGGTGCCAGGGTGAAGATGGTGACTTCCAAGCAGACTGCCCCATTTTTCAAGTTCATAACAATGGTGGAGTTGCCTTGAAGGCTCTGGGATTCAGCCGGAAGGCTCTGGGCTTCAACCATCAGGCTCGTGCTTGCACTTGCCGTCAGATTGGCGTTGGCTTCTATCCACGTGACAAAGGATGTGACGCGTGTGTACACCCCCGGCTTGGTGGCCTCGGCACATCCCTTTCCCCAGCTGACTATCCCGGCCTGGATCCAGGAGCCGTCAGAACTTTTGCAGACCAGTGGACCCCCAGAATCACCCTGCAAAGACAAAGAGAGAAATGGCGAGTTAGTGCTAGAAAAGATGGAGCTATGAGACTGGGGTTATCATTGTCATGTATACAGAGAAGAGCGGAATTCTTTACTTTCATGTCGCCATTTAGTACGCTGCCAAGATTTGGGTAACAATCTCACCAAAAAACTTGTGTTTGGAAAAAAAAAAAAAATGTTAATACATTGCAACTACCGTGGATTCAGACCCCTTTCACGTTTCGTTATGGTGCAGCCGTGCTCTTAAGTTTGTTTTCTCTCATCAAGCAATGCTTGATACCTCACCATAGGAAAGTGAAGTTCTTAGTTGAAGGACCTTTTGGCTCCGATTCCAGCCTGGAGTCTTCCTGGTGCTTCACACACTTGGATTTGGGAATTTTCTGCCATTGTTCCCTGCAGATCCTCTTGCACTCTGTCAGGTTGGATGGAGAATGTTGGTGGACATCTAATTCTGGGTCTCTCCAGAGATGTCAATTCGGTTCATTTAAAGTGTCTGGATCAGCAAGTCGAGGACATTACCAGAATTGCCTCAAAGACCCTTCTGTGTTGTCTTAGCTTTGTGCTTTTAGGGTCGTTGTACTGTTAGAAGGTGAACTGTCAACCCAGACTTGAGATCCAGAATGTTATGAGCAGAACGTTTCCTCTATTCAGCTTCCCCCTCCCACCTGACTAGTCTCCTAGCTGCTGAAGCTACCACCAGTGGAATGGTGACGAGACAGGTGACGAGAGATGCCTGGTTTCTGCCAGACATGATGCTAATCTCGGTTTCATCGGACCAACAAGTCTTGTTTCTCTCAGTCTGAGAGTCCTTCATGTGTCTTTTCTGAAAACTCCCAAGTGAATTTCCACGAGTCTTTCACTGTCTGGCTACTCTGTCATAAAGCCTAGGTGAAGACCATTCTGGAAGTTTCTGCCATCTCCCACACAGGTTCTCTGGATTGAAATCAGAGTGACCATTGGGCTCCAGGTCACCTATCTTACTGTAACCCTTCTCCCTTGATTGCTCAGTTTGGCCAGTCATCCAGCCCTAGGAAGAGTCGTGGATGTTCCAAACATCTTCCGTTTAAGAGTTATGGAGGCCAACTGCGCCCTTGGGAACACTTGCTGCAGCCTTCCCCAAATCTGTAACTTGACACAATCCTTCCTTCCATGCCATTGCTTGGTTTGTGCCCACCTGTGGGACCTTCTGTGGACAGGTCTGTTATTCCAGTCAAGTGAATTGATGGGTGGTGAACTCCAAACATCTCAACGATGATCAGTAGAATGGGAGGCACCAGAGCCACATTGTGAGTGTCATGATAAATGCTTGGAATGTTTGTGTCAACGTGACATTAAACCCTAACCCTAAAAACCTAATCCTAACTGTGTCATGCCTCTTTTCATTCTGGAGTTGATGAGAAAAAATGAATTGTAAGGCAGCAACATGGCAAAAAAGTGAAAAAGGAAGGGGTCGGAAGGCATTATATGAACGACCTTAAGGTCACTTGCTTTGAATTGGAAGGGACCCTGAGGAAAACGTCAATGAAAACAGCATAAGGAGATGCAAACCACACACAGATAGCGGTCCGACACAGGTCTCTAGATGTTTGAAGTGGAAGTTTGAACCACTACACCGCTGTGCCGTACCATCAATCACAGTACAGGGGTGCTACAAAGTTCACAAGCTCTTTGGAATTGTCTCAATTTTTCCTTAACTAGGACTTGAAACATAATCAGATTTTATAACTCCTAAAACTAGATAAAGAGAACCCAATTAAACCCACAAAAACATGATGGTTGTTCATGAGGGGAATGATCCAGGGTTATGTATTTGTGCGTGAGCCTCTCGGGATCTCCGCTCATCTGAAGTCAGATGTATCCCTTGATGGGAAACCAAAACGGTGAAGTGTGAGACGCCTCACATCAATCAGGTTCTTCACTATCAAAGGCTGATCTTCACCACACAGGTTTGTGGAAGTGTGTCCTGCCTCTGTCAGAAGATATCCCTGAGGACCTCAGACAAAATATTGTCATTGATGCTCACCAGGCTGGAAAATGCTACAAACCCATTTCAGATTGCGTACAAATGGAGTAAATTCACACCACTGTTGTTACCCTAGACCAGGAGTGGTCAACCAACAAAGGAGTACTCTGAGAGCAAGGAATGGAATATTCCAGGAGGTCACAAAGAAACCAAGCACAGTATTCATGGATCTTAAGGCCTTTCTTGTATTGGCTAATGTTATTGTACGTGAGTGTGGATGGCAGGATTGTAAAGGAGAACAGTGCTGCCTGTCTAAGCTTTGCTAAAGACCATCTGGACAAACCAGAACAAGACTTCTGTGGATGGATGAGTCCAAGATAGAACATTTTGACCTGAGTGAGAAGTGTAACTGGTTACAAGCCAACATTACAATTGTGGCAAGATTCCCTAAGGATGACCCGGGCTCACAGGACCCTCATTGTTGAGAACTCAATCTGCTGGACCAGGCCAAGGGGATGCCCACGTAACACCTGGCTGCGGCAGATAGGTGGTCATTTCCAGAGGGTGGGACTGGACCACGTGTGTCTGCCAGTGCAAGCTCCCCAACCTGACATGACCTGAACAATACATTCCAGCATATGTGAACCTTGGTGGTGGCCTTCTTTACTGGTACTGGACCAGCATGGCTTTTCTATCATTAATGGGATCTATGAGTTCTACAGGAAAATGTCAGGGTATTCATCTGTGAACTGAAGCTCGGGAGATCGTGGGTCGTGCAGCAAGACAATGACTCTAAACTGTTGATGTCTTAACCGTTATCCTATAGAGCTGTTTGTGCAATCAGTTCATTAAAGGAAGCCCACCCATGTCCCCGAGCTGAGACACTTCAGCTCAAATTCCTACAAGCCGAGGTGTTGAGCTGATCAACGTTTTGGTGACGTTACGGCTGAACAATGGTGGTCACACTGGTCAGTGAAGGCAAAGATTCACACACTAATGTGTCAAATTGGATCCTTGTGCTCAATAAATAAATGAGCAAGTCTAACGTCTGCGTCCTTTGTTTTATTTGGTTGTCTTTATCTAGTTTTCAAACTTCCATAGAAATGAGATCCCGTTTTAGGCTGTACTTATGTAGAAAATTCTCAAAGGTTCACAAACTTTTAATCACCTTACTGTGAAAGTCACTTCACTTTGCACAGTTGTGGCTCTGCCACAGTGTGCCCTGCCTTGGCACTATATAACAGTACCCGACTGACTTGTCCGGGCCGGGTTTCTTACCTGGCAGGAGTCCTTCCCACCCTGGGCGTAGCCGGCACATATCATGTCACTGGTGATTGTCAACCTGATGCTCTTGTACATTGAATTACATGCAGTGTTGTTGATGATCGGGACCTGAACTTGCTGCAGAGTGCCGGGATATGGCAGAGAAACTGGAAAAGAAAAAAAAAATTACTGAGTACAGGAAGTCTATGGCAAGCCTGTTTCCTAAATGATGCCCACCATTAACTGTGCCGCGTCCGTACTCGTACACCATGAAGTCCCTCACTGATGTTACATTTCTGACGGCTGGCACATGTGCTTTGAGTGCTCTGTAGCTTGTTCCACACAGTTGCCAGGGTAACATTTCCCATCATTGGAGAGTAGGGGGGTATGGTGCCTTGGGCTCATCACCTGCTGGCAAATGCAATGGTTGGTTTACAATGTTGGGACTATATCTAAGCTGCAAAAAAAAAAAAAATATCTTTGCTAAAACCTATCATGATTATTTCTTGCTCTCTGAATTAATCTTTGGGGTTTCTGTCTTTCATTTCGTTCTTCTGACCTTGATTTTCATCTTTGGCTTCGTCGTTTTGCCACTTATCGATCTCCTGGTTTTAACAATTTTCCATTTCGCGTCGCTCTCTAACTGGATTTGCCCTTTAAAAAATCTTGTCAGTTTCCAGACACAACATAGGCACAAATATGCGGCGATAAATTTGTGTAGGGAACGCAATTACTGGACGGCTCTTTCCATCTCAGAGAGTCGTCGTGGAGAACGGTGTAGGAATTGAATTTAGTGGACGTTTACAAAAAAAATAGGTTGCCGTACACCAGTGGTTCTTAACTTGTGGGGCAGGCCCCCCTAGGGGGCGCGAAGATGTGAAAAAAGAAAACAAGAATCGAAAATATGAAAAATACATCTATTGAAACCAAAACAAATTAACTTAAACTACATTCTGATACTAGAAAAATAAATATAGAGTTAGATAAATGTCGATAAAAGTTAAGTAGGTATAATAAAATATGCATCTATGATGTATCATTAATTAAAAAAGAACAAATTGGTATTAGTAGGCTCCTTTCAAAAAAACATTAGGGGGGCGAGATTAAAACTGTTTCGAAAACTCGGGTCGCAAATACTTAAAGGTTGAGAAACGCTGCCGTACGCAATAACATGTTGTTATGATTTGTGTATTGTGATGGTTTTCAAACAGGGCCAGATTAGGACTCTATAGAGTATTCTTGGGCACAAGCACTCCGGGTGTACCCCCTTTTAGCTTATTGTTTTGATTTGGACTTCTTTATTTTTTCTTGGGTTTCCCTGAAGCTGGAAAACTCATGTTGGTGCCCTATTGGAGGTCTATAAGTGATCGCCCAAAGATGGCACTAAAGACAGCATTTCAGGAGAAGAACTTCAAACCAACTGTGAACTGTGGTGGTGGGAACATTCTGGTTTGCTACTTCAGTGCCTGAGCAGCTTGCAGGCATTGAGTCAACTCAGAATCATATCAAAGTGTGCTTGAGGAGAATGTGAGGTCACCTGTCTGGAAGCTGAAGCAGACCCACATGTGGACCTTCCAACCATAAAGGATGGCTCGGAAAAAAAAGAAAATGGAGGGTTATGGACCAGCCAAGTCAAAGCCTTGATTTGAATCTCATTGAAATGCGGTGTTGGTGAAACAGGCAGGACATGCAAGAAAACCCACAGGCATCTTGCATTTGAAAGAGTTCTGCAAGGAGCTGTCAAGAATGTCACTGAGTCGATGTCAGAGATGGGTGGGCAGTCATGCAAAACACCGACAAGGAGTCATTTATGGTCAAGGGGGGTATACCAGCTTCTGGCACTAAGAGTTTTTGCCCAGTAGACCATTACGTCTAGCGAAAAATTTGTTAAATAAATGATTGAAAAGGCATTGTTTGCATGAAGATCTACTGTTTGCACATTCAGATATGTTAAAGAAGTCAACAATTTCCATGGGGTGCACTTTTTCCCATGATTGTATATGTGTACTGTATACATGATAGAATGCTGGCACAAAGTAGAAGCCAATAACTTTTTAGGAGAAATATTTTCTTTGTATTTTTTTTCCTGATAAGTGTCCACCAATTTAAATTCCCACATTTTCCTCAACCAGGATGGTCCTACTACTTGTGCTGAGCCACACCCACAAAGCTGAGTATAACAATGCAGCACTGTACATTCAAATCAGGTCCTCTTTCATTGTGAACCACTGGCCACAAAGGAATAAGCAATTAGAAAGAAACACACAAAGGACAATCGTAAAGAAGGACGTTCATCTCAAGTTCATGAAGGAAGATGACAAAAACAAAATAAGCAAAAAACGAGGATTGAGAGGCGGAAAAGGCTGACTGCAGTACAGCCTAAAGAGTAAGAAGCGGACTTATTTCTCACCTCCCTCCTTGATGTTACCCCAGCCAGTCACCCAGCAGTTGTTTTGAGAAGTGACGATGGTGCTGGCGTTAGGGATACAAATGGGGAGGATGAATTCATTGAAGGTAACTGGGTGGTCCAACTGTAGCAGGGAAGCGTCCTTTCCAGTCGTTGAAGATGTGTATCCAGGGTACACGATGACTTTCGTCACCTTGCGGATCACGGTGTAACTGCTGGGCTGGCTGACGTTGTGGAGACCCAGGTAGACAGTCAATAAGGAGGCGCTGTTATCCCTGAGGAGGAAGACACAAGGTCAGTATGACTGTGGTGACACAGTGGAAATTAGATGGGGGACTAACGTCAGAAAGTACTTCTGTACTCGGAGAGTTGTGGGGCGGATCTGGAAGGAGGAACCCTGACTGGGTGAAAGTCTGAGCACGCTGTCCGTTCGCTGGTTATGTGTGAGTGTCCGCATGTGCTAGTTCTTGTGCCAGATACACCAAAACACGGCACTGCCCGGAGCCTGAATGTTGTCGCATTTGTTGGATTATTCGTTAACCTTGTGTGGGTCTATTTTGCTGTAAGTTACACGTCTCATTAGAAACAGAGTACAATTTTTTTCTGTGAGTAATGTTAACAGCTCTAACGATGTTCAGGGAACCCTTTATGTCGAAGTGTGTTTAGTTTAACGTTTATAATGACTCGGGCGCCGCCGCGAGTGGCAGCCTTTCCAGCAGCTCCGTGTACAACTTTATCTCTCTACCTTTTTCTCTATTTCACTGATCACTCCTACCACTTTCTTTTATCAGTATAAAATTAATAAAGTATCTATCTATCTATCTATCTATCTAATCCTGCCTACTATACCAAATTCTTTCTATCTGTCTATTTATCTATCTATCTATCTATCTATTCCTGCCTACTATACCAAATTCTATCTAAAACTATGTAAAGCATGTTAAGAAAAGTTGTTTCTCTATTCATATAAAACGGACACGATAATCGCCGTTTAACTGGTGACTGTGAGCACTCCATGTCTTCACGGTTTGAGCACATTTAAAAACTTCTTCTCCGTGTCCTTACCAGCGCCGGCACGCCGTAGCGCACTGTTACAGTTTTCCTGAATTGCTAAAACACTAAACCCCCACTCTCTGAACCGAAAGCTCAACGGCCTGAACTCGGTTATTAAATCATTCGCTTTTCTGATGATGCCATTAGCAGTTTTCACCGAGTGAAACACAATTTGCAGATCTCGTTGACTCTTTTTGCAAAACTCTAAACACATTCTCGTGCAGTGAAACACATTTTGCACGGCATTGCGCTTGTGATGCATAATAATAATAATAATACATTGTATTTATGTAGCGCTTTTCCCGTGCTCACCCCCAACTTGCAAGAATTCAACCCTTTGACTCGAAACTGGTCACTCCTGTTTCAAATGATGTGACACGTCCAGTATAAGCCCGTTCAGAGCACTGTAGCGGTGCTACAGATTAAAGGACTCCATTTCCCAGCTGCCCTGATTAGACGTCTGAGAAGAACTCAGGGGCTGCTGCTGGGGACAAAGGGGGGACTGCTGAAAATCCTAAAAGGGAGCCGGCTAAGCAATAAAGGAGGTCAGTTGTTTTGTGTCTGTGTTCCCATCTTCATCATCTGTCTTGGACTTTTGCTTTTTCCTGTAAAGCTGTCTGGACTGTGGTTTGAGTAGTGTGTCGGATTTACCATCGCCATCGTTGGAGGGAGCGCTCCTTGCTCTCGCCACACCTCGCCACTTTAGGACTGTTCATACATTGATTACAGTAAGCTGTTCACAGGATCGTCTTGTTCCCTCATTCCACAACATCTGTTCCTGCTGCTTTTAGACTCTTAACGGTTTATTGTTGGGTGTTTATCGTTGTGGTTTTGTTTTCACCGTAACGCCATAGGGGAGCAGGGAGGGTTATCTGTTTATTTGCTACTTATATTTTTTGTCTTATTTAATACAAGCTGACCCCAGTGACTCCGCCCCATGTAGTAGTAAAATGGGAAAAATCAATAAAAAATACAAAGAAATGTAATTCTGGCAAACTGGAAGGTACTGTAGGTACACTCCAACGTCCAACGTTGACACTGTATCTGATCGTGTTGGGCTCTGACTGAAGAGTGTCTCTCGAGTGGGGAGAAGAGCACGTGGCCGTGATATCTCTGCCAGTGAGCAGCTACCCTCTAAAACACATGGAGCTCTGAGCTCTCTCTCTCTTAAAAACATCAAGCGTTACTACTTAACAATCTCTAGATGATAATGTCTGGTGAACAAACCGGTGTCACTCTGCTAGGCAGAGGCAAGGTACACTCCAACATGTGGCGAGAGGTAGAGTGACTTGAACGGAGGCTGGCACGTGAGTGAGGAGGGCCCTGCCAGGCTCCCCACTTCTGAGGTCTCGCCTCCCCCACCCCTCAGCCACTGTCTCGGATTACTGCAAATAAATTGGTGCCACAAGCAAACTCTGATACTTAGCGTGATGAGAGAAGTCGCAAAATCAACTGGAATGTTCAAGCAAATTCTACAAAAAAACCCGATCTAAATCCGTTAAGCAGTTCTCTCGTTTGCTAGCTAAGCGGATGCAAGATACGCCCCGAGGCTGACTTGTGAGTGAGGAGGGCCCCACCCCCATCCCCTTCGGCCCGCTGCGTGTCTCTTGGATTTACTCAAATAAATTGGTACCGCAAGCGAACTATCATACTTAACGAAATGAGAGAAGTCGCAAAATCGACCGGAATGTTCAAGCAAATTCCAGAAAAAAAACCCGATCTAAATCCGTTAAGTAGTTCTCTCGTGAAAAGCGGACAGACTGACTGACAGATGTTGGATTACATTTATTTATAGCTACAGCTTTATTAGTTTAATTCTGTCAATTCGTGTCTCTGTGTGTGAGTGGTGTGAGTTGGGCCAAGGCTGGCTGCATTTCTGGTGTCCCCACCGAACAAATTAACAAATCACTGTCCCTATGGCGGCGTGAATGTTTGCGGCTATGGACCACTACAGCGCACACAGGTTGTTGAAGGTTCAAATCATCAATGGACAGAAACTATCAAGAAATGCAGGGGACGAGTACGTGTAAGAGGAGGGGTACCAGGAGGAAGAGCAAGACAAAGAGTAGTAATGTCTGTTGAAATCTCAGCTACTCTCCTAGACCACATGCTTGCCCATGAAATGACAATGAGGTCAAGCAGGACAAAGAGCACAACCCATAATCAGCAGATTCTCTGTGTCCACCGTAATCCGGAGATTCGGACAAAGAGGACGGGCGCAGCAGAACTCTTTGTCTGTCGTGGACAGTTCACAGGACTGCCGTATGCAGACGTTTCCGTGGACTGGGAGGAAAAGCCCACCACCGGTTTTGCTCTACTGCATGAGTATTTCTGTAACTGCACATTCACTTCAAGTGAGCCACACGAGGGTGGAAGGACCGCTTGGTTCACTTGGCAGCAAGAGGCAATTATAGTTAACGTGGTCCGGCAAAACGATACCATGAGAGTGCGAGAAATACGGCGATGAGTTACTGAAGACAACACAAGCGTTGAACGAATCGACAGTGTCAGCCTTTCCACCATCAACCGTGTCATCCAACACAACAGGGTGCGCATGAAGCTGGTGTACCGAGTATCAACTACCATTTCTGCCGCCATCTACTGATCTGTCCTCTGAGAGCAACTTCTCCCAACCATCTAAGAACAGTTTGGCGACCAACAATGATGGAGCACCGGGCCATAAGGCAAAAGGGAGAACTAAGTGGCTCGGGGAACAAAACATCGACATTTGGGGTCCATGGCCAGGAAACTCCCCAGATCTAAATCTCATTGAGAACTTGTGGTCAATCCTCAAGAGGCAGAGGGTGGACAAACAAAATCCCACCAATTCTGATTCAGCAAGACTGGGCTGCTGCCATCAGTCAGGATTGGGCCCAGAAGTTGATTGCCAGCCTGCCAGGGTGAATTGCAGAGAGGGGTCTTGAAAAAGAAAGAAGGGCCAACACTGCAGATATGGACTTCATGTCATTGTCAATCAAAGCCTTTGAAACTTCTGAACTGCTTGTAATTCTACTTCAGTACACCACAGAAACATCTGACAAGAAGATCTAGAAACACTGAAGCAGCAGACTTAGTGAAAACCAACACTTGGGTCATCCTCAAAACCTTTGGCCACAACTGTAGTTCTTAAAACAAAATGCCCCGTTACAGTACAATCCCTCTTAACCGGCCACCTCGGGACTGGACCTGTGGCCGGTTGCTGTTTTGGCCGGTTAATCCGACGCATACCTATTTTCATGTAGAAACATATTTCTAAGGTATGTACTGTACCTCTCTGACGTTCCTGAAGAAACCGTATCCACAAGGCTTCATCCACGATTTCGCACACGGGTTTTTTTCTCATACAACGACTGGACAGTGTGGTGTAGCGGGTCCACAGCTCAAGTCAAAAATGCCACTTCTTAAATAAACAATCGCTGGACTCGAGTATGTGTGTCCGATCGGATACCCGGGGAATTCGTGATGCGGGCGATCCTAGCTTAAGTGCACAGGTGAGGAGTCGTCCGCATCCGGAAGTGTTCCCGGGAACTGCTAATTGCTACATCTGATGCACGTCCTCATGGTAAGTAGAATCGCGAGGCGGCTGGGGGGAGAACAGGAAAGAATGGGAGGTTAATGGAGAGGGAAGCTGGTAGAGGAAAGCCGGTGTAGGAGAGCGAGAGAGCAAGCGAGCAGATTCGATGGAGTAAAGGCAGGCGGCTGGGAGGTGAACCCCTGCAGAGGAGTGTTTGGCCGACACTCGGTGGGGCTAAAGAAAGCAGTCGCTCCAGCTGAGCCGGAGTGACCGGTATTGAAGACGACTGGCCGTCGAAAGGCAGTGGCAGTCATGGAGGCTTTGGGCTGGTTTAGCCCCAGTGTGAGCGCCCTGACCGCTGGTCAAAGAACCCAAGTCTCGGTCCGGGTGGAGCCCGACGTACCCAGGGATCGGATGGCTACGGGACCAGCTGCACCTACAGGTAGGGCGACTCCCCTGTTGCAAAGCCCGATGGAAGAAGTAGGGGAGCTGCCAGGTAGAAAGAAGGCACTGTGGAAAGTTCATAAAGGAATATGTAAACGGAAACCCCTCTGAGCGTAGGAGCCCTCTCACTTTCCAGGAAAGAAGGAAGTGCATTAAATAGAATATAAAGAAGAACTCGGGAGTAAACAAAATGTTTTAAAATTTTATTTTAACAGGCCGGTTAATCCGTCAGCCAGTTAATGCGAGGCCAGTTAAGGGGAATTGTACTGTATTTTGGTAACCCTGTCTGTGAAGCAGACCCGATTCTTCTGATTTATAATCCAAAAGGGTCCCACTGCCACCCAAAGACCCCTCATACTTACACCACGCAGTGTGCGGCACACAGCACCCACCGATCGCTGATCAGGGATCCCCCACAGATGTGCTGTCCACTCAAGCGAAGGCTCACCTGCCACGGCCAGGCCCCATCTACAGCTGCAGTGCCCCCCACAATCCGGCTGGTGGCTATGGGGGTGCCACACACATCTGAAAGGAGAGGAGAAACAACAAGGTTTGTGGTGAACTGAAGTCAGCCAGGGTGCAATATTACAACTGGATGGCATTCATTGGGGGTGTTGGACTTCAGAAGCATTAGCACTTCTCACCCACCCGGGGTGGCAATGGTAATATTTACCTGTGCTCTGGGCAAGTCTGCAGAAAAGCAGCTGACCTGAAAAAGAAGACAAACAAGAGGAGTGACAGTCTGTCCGACAGCAGAGACTGGCATGCTCTGTGACAAATCAGCCACACTTGCGCGTCTCTGGACGGTGGCAGGAAAGCCACACGGACACGGGGAGAACATGCAGACTCCACACAGGGACCATGCAGGGCACAAACCCTGGTCTTGTTAACGCGATGCCACATTGTGCCACCACAGGAGATTTTTGTGAAAAAATAAAAAAGGAACCAATCAGCCAAAGTTGCCATTGGCAACATGGCAGTTTTTGATGTTTAAAGGAAAACATTCATTGTGGGTTTTGTGAAGTTTCATTTTATCTTTTACTAGAGGTGGGTACCTGTCCCACCCCAACGTTCACCATAAAGAACAGGCAGCTGTTTAAATAAGAGCCCCACAGCCGTCCAGTGCCTGCTTTGCTTTTTGGGACGCAGTCAAAACAATTTACAACAAAATGTGGCCACAGATAGAAGGAGAACAAACAACAAAGAAGAGCTCATAGGCATAAACACGCACACACTGAGCATTTCCCTCACTTTGAAAAAGTACAGATTTGTGATGGACGGTTGGAGCTCTTAACTGGCCGGGACAAAATAGTATCCTGTATCTGCTGCAGCACCCCCAGAGCATTAAATCCCAACTCCCATATAGCCCTGTGGGAATCTGAGGCGCTGCCAAATAGCAGCTCAGGGGAGATAACGTCCTTCATAAGATAAACACCTATCCCCCCCCCCCCATCCCATCGTCACATTGGCGCCGGGTTTCTTCCATCAAAGATTACAATGAGCCTCCATACTCATTTAAATGTGCCCTGCCTGCCCCTTGTCATGCAAAGAGCTCCACCGCCGCCCGTCACGAATATAAATGGCTTGGCGTGCAGACAGCGACACCGAGAACAAGGAGAGAGCGTCGTCAGAAGGTTCAGGTTTCCAAAGACGAGCTCTCGGATTGTCCACACAGCTTAGTGTAACTTTAGTCGGGGGGGGCTGCCTAAGCTGACTCGGCCTGGTGGGCCTGCACTCTTGGACATCACAGCAAAGCCACCGGGGGAGAACCATTTTGGGTTTCTTGAAGAGCCTTCATTTAGACACATAACTGTGTAATATGGGTGGCACGGTGGCACAGTGGGTAGTGCTGCTGCCTCACAGCAAGGAAACCCGGGTTCACTTCCTGGGTCCTCCTGCATGGAATTTGCATGTTCTCCCCGTGTCTGCGGTTTCCTCCCACAGTCCAAAGAAAAGCCAGTTATGTGCATTGGTGATTCTACATTGTCCTTGGTGTGTGTGTGTGCCCGGTGGTTGGCTGGCACCCTGCCTTGCACCCTGTGTTGGCTAGAATTGGCTCCAGCAGACTCCCGTGACCCTGTAGTTAGGATATAGCGGGTTGGACATTGACTGACTGACTATGTAATATCGTGATATAATAACGATATTGTGGATTTGTGAAATACCGATGAGTTTGTGATTTTAAATGGACTCTTGCTGTGTCCCATTACACGGCTCAGGTCCAGGTTTTTTCGATCTACTTTGTAGCCTACAAGACAGTAAAGATCCTTGTGTTGTCCCACATAGCAGGACGTTTTCAAAGCCCCAAGAGCCAACTTCACCCACCACCCAGAATGAAACGGCGCTTTGTCCAGCAAAGGAGTTGCCAAGAGCCACACAACCCAGTTAAAGTGCCATCACGGAGCAAAGCCAGAAATGGCAGGCTCCCCTCACGCACCATCACACTCACACGGGGCCAGTTTGGAATCGGCAAAGAGCCCACCATGGCAGGAAAGCCAAGAAAAAGAAAATATCTGAGAAGCACGAGTGTCCGACTCTGATCCTGGAGGGCCGCAGGTTTTCCTTCCTCACTCGTCCTCAATCAGTGGACCAGTTCTGCTTTGGTTTTATTAACACTCAGTCGTCTGAATTGTGCGGAGCCCCATAGGTGTCAGGCAAAAAAAAGAAATAAATCCATGTGTATTTGAATTATTCATTAAATAATTATTAACTAAAATTACGTAATTCATTCAGATTATTTATTATTTTGTTCTTATTTCAGTACTTATTTATTTTTCCTGGTATACAGGAACTGGAAGAGTTTAGCCAGCCAATAGTTTCAGTCAATTCTGCGCTGTTCAGGGCCATTCACGGCCAGATGTTAAACTGTTAACCACTGACTCGGGAATATCGTGTTTTCAGAGAAAATTCCATAAATCCATTCTCGCAACTTCTCCTGCAAATTGAGACTCATTTCGTTTCTACTGCGGTGGTCTTCCAATTAAACCACTAACAGGTCACTGGTTTTATTTTTTAACACACCTTACAGTTCACTTGCCGTTCACTAAATTGTAGGCCAGAAAAGCCATGCGAGGCTCCGTGATGAGAATGGGAGTACAACGGGGAAAAAGAATAATAACCAATGTAATACGGAATGGGGGTCCGCACTACTGAAATAGGAGTCGGAGAAAAAAATAAAAATAATCCCTTCAAGTGAGTTCTGTAATTTGTTTGAATGAGTTTTTTTTGCATAACACCTGATAGATAGATATGAGAGGCACTATATAATTAATAGATATATAGATAGATAATGAAAGGCACTATAAGATAGATAGATAGATAGATAGATAGATAGACCTGAAAGGTGCTATATATTAGATAGATAGATAGATAGATAGATATGAGAGGCACTATATAATTAATAGATAATGAAAGGCACTATATGATAGATAGATAGAAGTGAAAGGCACTATATAATAGATAGATAGATAGATAGAAGTGAAAGGCACTATATAATAGATAGATAGAAGTGAAAGGCACTATATAATAGATAGATAGATAGATACTTTATTAATCCTAAGGGGAAATTCACAACCTACGGGGCTCCGCAGATTTGCTTCCTTTGTTCCTTTGATGGCAGCCAAACAGAAATGAGAGACATGAAGCGAGCCAACAGATGACCTGAAGGGGCCAAACAATTTCATCCCAACCAGATTTTTAATTAGAAGCCGATGTTTTCTTGTTAATCAAAGCTGTTATTAAACTCCATGGCTTTGTTGATCTTCTCATTCTGACATGACAGACGTTTCCAAAACTGCCGACGTACTGTATCTCTTTTCTCTGAGAAAATATTTTGGAGGACCTGAGCAGGCGACCACTGCCGAGACCCTCACCTGTCTTTATTTTGAGGTATTGTATGATGGGCAGGGGCTGGCTGGTCATCTGTTGGTTCGCTTTTCATCTCACTATTGTTTGGCCACTAATTAAGGCAAAAAAAGGGAATCTTTTAGGGTTCTGAGATTTAAACAGCAGGATAATTCAAATTTAGGCAACAAGAACTGGTCACTAATTAAGAAAAAGTTTGGAATGAAAACCTGCAGCCACCTCAGTCCTCCAGGATCGAAACTGGAGACACCAGAAAGTGGGAAGAGCGTGAAATGAGCCGGCGCAGAACATGAATGTCCATCGGTTATGAAAGTGGGAATTAATGCAGACCTCCATAGGCAGACGAGAGGAGCACAACGCAGAGCTCAAAGGAAACGAGAGAGGCTCTTGTGAAGGAAAAATATTATGATAGATAAATAGATAAATAGTACTTGACTTGAGAGTGTCGTAGTGTAAAGCACTTGGACCCCACTTCTATTACTCCGGGTACACCATCTATCTATCTATCCATCCATCCATCCCACTATATCCTAACTACAGGGTCACGGGGGTCTGCTGGAGCCAATCCCAGCCAACACAGGGTGCAAGGCAGGAAACAAACTATGGGCAGGGCGCCAGCCCACCTCAGGGCACACACACACCAAGGACAATTTAGGATCGCCAATGCACCTAACCTTTGGACTGTGGGAGGAAACCCACACACACACGGGGAGAACATGCAAACTCCACGCAGGGAGGACCTGGGAAGTGAATCCGGGTCTCCTAACTGTAAGGCAGCAGCGCTACCACTGTGCCACCGTGCCACCCCCTATCTATCTATCTATCTATCTATCTATCTATCTATCTATCATATAGTGACTTTCATATCTATCTAATTTAAATAGTAAAAATTATAAGAACATCATCTTTGTCCCCCACCGCTACCAAACTAAACACAGGTGACAACACGTAGCTCTAGGTGTCCTCCCAAGCCCTGTCTGGTTGGTGACGGACGCCCTCCGCACGTACCGGTTGCTTCCAGCCTGAATGGAATTAAAGCCCTGCGGAGCAAACTCATGAATACACCGAACGAAGATCACTTGGGGAGGATACAGCAACTCCTCACTTCAAAAGATATACGTTATTAAAATAAAGTTGTTACTTCTGAAAGTTAAAACTTAAGTGTCGTCGTCTGCAGATTTCTTTTATGAAGTAATCTATACACTTGTTAAATCGCATCAGCAACACATTGAAGTGAACGCGAGGCGCACGTCGCTGATCTACAAGAGCGGAGTTTCGTCAAACGAGTGCGGCGACATTAAGCTTTGGCAACGTGAAATCGGCGACTCGGCCTCACCGAGGCTTTTTCTTGAGTTCACACTTCGGCACCGGCTTGTTTTCCGTTTGTTATTAATAAAGATCAATTAGATGTCATTCGAAGACCACCGTTTAAGGTCAAAGTGTACACTCGCCCAAAAGAGAACGCGACCACAGTCCACAGAAACGGCGCGCACCGCACAGGCCAGCACTAACATTCTGTGGAATCCTCACATTAGACCTCCGCGCCGCTCTCGGCCACCATCACCACCGCCTCACGCACTTACCGAGCAGCAGCCGCAGCAGCAGCGTTAACCCACTCAGCACAGCTCGCATGGTGACTGCGGTCGTCTCTGCCGCGCTTCCCTTTACCGGTGACATTCGGGCGTGGCTCGCGAAGCCTTGGGCGTCTACACGACGGCGCCGATCTGAACGTGACAAGTTGACATCGTTTGAGTTTTAAAGCTGTCACCATCATCCCAAACTGGAAACACCGGATTTTCCTAAAAGCTTGTTCTTCAAGAATTTGGCAATCAAAGGGATGGGCTCTGGGGGATTTAAGGGGTCGAATTCCAAACAGACAACGGGGCCTGAAATGTGTGGACTGCCGATGGAGGTGAAATTGAATGAATCTAGTAGCTTTTTATTTGTGAAGCACACAAACGAACGAATTTAAGAGCTAACAACAATACCGGCAATAATAATAATAATAATAATAATAATAATAATAATAATAATAATAATAATAATAATGGTGATGAAAGACGGTTCTAGGATTTGTGCTGCTCTATAGGCGAAGTTGTAAATGGCGCCCCGCCACCCCTTTTGCTTTGAGAGGAATCATCACTGCCAGACCTGCCCCTTTGAGACCTGGACGGGGACAGCGAAGTATTTAGGACCTCGAACTCTCAATCTGAGAATATCAAGTCTTAGAAACGTTTGTTTACAAGACTGCCTCAGAAAAAAATGCACTCTTGAGGGGTGCGACTTCAGAAAGTAAGTAGGAATCGGGCTGCATTAGTGTTTATTTAACGTTTCTCTAAACGAAATTTAGAACTCTTTAGTTATTACTGAAACTATGTTTTAGTTCCTATTGTCATCTCTTTAAACAACCAACTGAAACGGCACCTTTTGGTAACATTCTACATGTATTATTTAGTCAGTCAGTGTCCAACCCGGTATATCCTAACACAAGGTCTGCTGGAGCCAATCTCAGCCAACATAGGGCGCAAGGCAGGAAACAAACCCTGGGCAGGGTGCCAGCCCACCGCAGGGCACACACACACCAAGTACACACTAGGGACAATTTAGGATCGCCAATGCACCTAACCTGCATGTCTTTGGACTGTTGGAGGAAACCCACGCAGACACGGGGAGAACATGCAAACTCTACGCAGGCAGGACCCGGGAAGCGGACCCCGGTCTCCGTACTGCGCGGCAGCAGTACTTGTATTATTTATTTATTTAATTTTAACTAAGACATTACCATAACATATTCATGTTTAAGTGAACAAAACAAGTCGAAAACATATAGCATAACGACAACATTTAGTGAAATTGAGAATATAATGTTTAAATAGGAATCTTTACCCACAATTCCCATTTACCCTACGCTCATTTATACAAACAATGCAATCTCGCGATCCAAAAAAAGTGCTTTAGCGCTCCCCGAGCGAATCTCACAAATGGTGGTGCGCAGCAGAGCCCGATATTTGCAAAGGTGTAACACAAGTTTTAATGCGTGCATCTGGGAGACGATCATAGTTTCGGTTAAATCAGCTTTTAGCAATTCACTCAAGAGCTACAGTTCTGTTGGCGTTTTAGTCGTTTAATTTGATTTCGTCATGTCTGTCTCTTCTGCGTTACAGTGAGGGTCATTATTATTGGCAGACGTTAAGACCGAACACCGCTAGTATGCGAAAATAATATAAAACAATTTAATCGGACATTCGATTTGAGTCCGAGTGATGTTTCTTAGGTCGGCACGATTAAAAATACGTCGCGTAGCCCAGCGCCGTTTTGGGGTAACAGATTGTGCTGTGCAGAGTATAGACAGAGCAGGCGATGCGGAGGCGTACAACTTAAACACTTCTTTGTGTTCCGGTCCGGATGCATTTTTCTAAACAGAAAGAAAGATCGGAATCGCTACATGAGGATGCAGTAATGCACTATGACCAGTAGATGGCACTTGACACTTGCCGAGTAGGCGTATCCCTAGGAACCACCCTGATAATAATAATAATAATTTCCAAGTAATTACATACCCAGTTCAGAGTTTCAGAAGCCAGAGTGGAGAAGGAATTGAGCGATTAGCTCTACTGCTTCACTGTGTGCCTTGGCTTGGTTTCGGGAGAAGTTTAATTTAGTTGTTTTTTTGCAGCTTAAGCTATCTACCTATCTTGAAGATGAAAAGACACCATATGATATTGATCTTATTATCTGTAGAAATAGAAAGGAATTATATATAACACATGGCTACTAAAGGCAATGTAAAAGAATGTGTCTAAGGCTTAGATAATGAAAGACTCGATATAAAGTATAACAAAATATACTTAAATATCTATCTATCTATCTATCTATCTATCTATCTATCTATCTATCTAT
>JANRMT010049829.1:2836572-2859579 GCA_026402145.1 Polypterus bichir lapradei
ACTGGCCAAGGATAGGTGTGCCAAGCTTGTGGCATCATATTCAAAAAGACTTGAGGCTGGAATTGCTGCCAAAGGTGCATCGACAAAGTATTGAGCAAAGGCCGTGAATACTTATGTACATGCAATTTCTCAGTTTTTTTATTTTTAATAAATTTGCAAAAACCTCAAGTAAACTTTTTTTTACATTGTCATTATGGGGTGTTGTGTGTAGAATTCTGAGGAAAAAAATGAATTTAATCCATTTTGGAATAAGGCTGTAACATAACAAAATGTGGAAAAAGTGGTGCGCTGTGAATACTTCCCGGATGCACTGTATAGTCTTTAGAAAAAGCTTACGAAGAAGTTATAGATGACAAGGATGAATGTCTCAAGGAGGCGTTTGATTCAGCAATCGATGTTCATGATGCCTTTGACGACCAGTGCCGTCTTCATCTGTTCCTCTTCTTCTCCTTCTAAAGTTGCTTTCAAACCAAGGCATATTTATTATGAAATGACATGCTGTGGTTTCACAACACATGCACCCGATTGGCTGGCTGTCAAAATGGTTGATGAATTAATTCACTGTCCGTAAAACCTTTAATGTTCTGAGGTGTTGGTAGATCTTCCTTTCCCAGGCTGTACAATAATTAGGCATGGCATAGTCTTCCTCTCCCAGGTTGTAAACCCAATAGATGTCCCAGATGTCCATCCATAATCAATAACCTGAGGCATGGCTCAGCATCCTTTCCTAGGCTGTAATACCAAATTCGCACTAAGCTGTGAACAACTGTTATAAAAGTGAGGTGTAAGGGAAGAAAACATGCTTTGATTCGTCTTAGTTCATCTATTGTCTTGTCTCGAACAAAATATAATGGAAACCAAAATGTACAGATTTCATACACCAGAACAGTTAGGTACTTCTCTGGGCTCGGAGACATCTGGGATGGACCATCACGCTGTGAAAACGTGCATCGTGCTCGGTGTGTTTTGGAAGAAATGCTCAGCTTCACTTCATCAAGAGAATCATAGGGTCGTGACCTGTGAAAGTGAGGACACTGCGGCCCAGACAGAAAGGTGTTTTAGCGTAGAGAAACACACCCCCTGAACTATTCCCATCTCATCTACAATCTCGTGGCAGTACCAACATGGCGCTGGGACTACAATTCCCATGAGGCAGAACTGCACTCGGGGACGATGCCACTCTGCCGAAGCCCGATGTCACCCCGTCATGAAACAAGTCACCTTAAGGCGACTTTCACATCCAACTCTCCAGGCCTGCCGTTCCCTTAAATTGAATTCTTCTTCCACTTCACTTAGATTTCACTTTGGATATAAACGACCAGTCGTGAGGCCTCAAATGCTGCAAATAGCCCTCTAAGTTCTTTTACTCCTTCACCGCTCCCTTCTTGGCTGACAAGTTGCAATGCTTCATGAAAGACACACGGACAGCTGTATATTTAATTTACAAAATTTAATTCATTTTTGGCACCAGAAATGTTCCTGTTATTAAATCGGGAAATTGCAGCACAGACAACTACACAAAAAAAAGTGAAGTTACAAAAATAAAATGACAGCCCTGAGTGCTAGCGACCTCTGCTGGTCGTTCTTTCCAGTGCAATGTGAATACATGTTAGCATAGAACAGACTGAAATATTTAGAAAGTCATCAGTTTAATCTTATTAAAATGAAAAGGCGAAGGAGGGGAATAAATTCACTTGTGCACACCAAGGGTGCCTTTGTTCACGTGCAGAACGTGTGGCGCCAGCTCATTGAGTGAGGCTCACCAATTGGCATTGATTTTGGACAACCTGAAGTTGGACCAACTAAAGAGCAGCACACTGGATCTGGAAGCCTGAAGGCGGCCATCTGTCCCCAGAGGAAGTGAGCTGCCATCTGCTTGGGTTGCCCGTACACCTGGTCGACACTGAGGGCACTGCCACGTACAGTTTATAAAGGCACCTTATAGAGGGTGACAGAAGCCTCTACAGGTTTGGTTCCTTTGCTCCTCAAAGACTGAGGTCTGCCACGTCACACAAATGGGTCATTGCATCACTCCGGCTCTGATGAAAAGGCTCAAGTTTCTGGAGAATACTGTCCATACTTTGGGTGGCTTTGCCAGCAGCCCTCAAAAATCTTTTTTTCCTTAATAAATTAACACATTTAAAACAAAAACAATCTTCAGATTTAAGAAATTAATGAAGGTAGATCCTTGTGATGCGAGTGAGAGTATTTACACACCAAAGACGACATAAAGGCTCAATAAAAACAGCCCCAAGTTCCATCTATAAAGAAGGAGAAAATGGGTCCCTGGGTTACCCTGCCCTGCTGGCTGAAATGAACCATCCGGCCAACACGGGCACAACCAGCGTGGAGGATAATGCTTGCCCTCTCGCTGCTCCCGACTTAGGCAAGGTTGCTGTGGCTTTGACTGTCCCATTGATGACGGCCTCGATGAAGCCGAGGAAGGAAGAGACCCGAGAGTAGACGCCCGGCTTGAGTGCCTCTGCACAACCGTCACCCCAGCTTACGATGCCAGCCTGGACCCAGGACCCGTTTGTACTGTTGCAGACCAGGGGGCCTCCAGAATCACCCTGAAGACAAAAGGAGACATATTAGTGGAATACTCACAATGACACAAATGAAGTTTTTTTTTTTTTAACCAGTGCTGTAATTACACATGGTGTCCAGAGGGGGCAGTAAGCCTGCTCTGTTCCCACTTCAGCATTTTTCAATACTGACCCCCAGTGGTGGAGATGAATCCGGCATCAGCTGTGAGGTAGGGGAGGGTTAACCACTGAGCCACCATGCCTACCTAATGCAAATATGCTACACATTGCCAGTTGGCAAAGGGGTAATAAGCTTGGCATTGGGCAGGCAGCAAGAACAAAATATAAAACAGGAGATTGATGGGAATAGCACCTTTCCTATCTGTCTGCCCGCCACTTCTAAGGCACTATAGAAAACAGATAACTACATACGAGTGACTTTGAATTGATTCAGTATAACCGCAGTGAGCCGCACCAAAGCTAACGGCTAACATGCAAGTGCAATTAGAGGGAGAGGAGCTCACCAGGGGGCGCTAATCCTGCATTACAAGAAATTCACGATTAGCAACTAAGGTGGCGTCCACACTGCTACATTTTCATTTAAAAACACAGGTTCAGTTTTTTTGCCTTTTCTCCACATCACCCCGAAATTTAACCTCCAAAAAATGAAGACTTTTGAAAATGTTCTCCACAGAGAGCTCCAGATGGGCATCGGGTGATCCCTGATGTAATCCCACCTCCGTCACTCCTACCGTAGACCTCACCACAGTCACACTTCCCTCGTTCATATCCTGTACCACTCTTACGTACTTCTCTGCCACACCCGACTTCCTCATATAATACCACAACTCCTCTCAGTCACCCTGTCATTTGCTTTCTCCAGGTCCACAAAGACACAATACAACTCCTTCTGGTCTTCTCTAAACTTCTCCATCAACATCCTCAGAGGAAACATCACATCTGTGATGCTCTTTACCTGACATGAAACCATCCTGCCGCTCACTAATCATCACCTCACTACTTAACTGAGCTTCCACTACTCTTTCCCATAACTTCATGCTGTGGCTCATCACTTTTATCCCCCTGTAGTTACTGCAGTCCTGCACATCCCCCTTATTCTTAAATATCGGCCCACCAGTACACTTCTTCTCCACTCCTCATCCATCCTCTCACTTTCCAAATTTCCATTAAACAATCAGGTTAAAAACTCCACTGCCATCTCTCCTAAACACCTCCATGCTTCCAGAGGTATTTCATCTGGACCAACGGCCTTTCCATTTTTCATCCTCTTCATCACTGTCCTTACTTACTTCCAGTTATTTTAGCTTTGTAAATGATGTAAAAACACCTCCAAGGGACTACAGCTGTAGAAATATGGTTAACGACCTCGGGTACAAAGAATGGGTTAGCAGGCCTGTAAAGTAACTTCTTAATTTAGGTGCCTGTATTATTCCCACTGTTGCACCTTATCAGAGACAATGCAAAGAGAACCCCGTAGTAAAGCGAGCTACCATATTGGCTCTGCTCTCTGGTCTTGGCCACTTCTCCTGGCTCCTTCGGTCAGGTCCTGCCCCCTATTGGACTCTCATGCCTACCTTGTACTCGGTCGTCCCCTCCACGTGAGCAGGTCTAACATTCATACTCCACTATGTCTTTTGCTTTATCGGGCGTTTCAGTTTCGTAAACGACGTGAAAACGCCTTCATGGAGGACATGTCCCCTTCCAGTTTCCGCCGATGTGTGTGTGCCCCAGTGTACATGGATGGGCTACGTCATATATGTTTTCAGTCATCGTAGTTTGAGCAAGGTACTTTCATAAACGACGTGAAAATGCTAACGTGAATGGAAATGTCGCAGTATGGATGTAGCCTAAGAAAACGGCCATTCGTGGAGAGCTCTGGGCGTTTCAAGATGGCAGGGTTTTCCCAGAATCCTGGAACAGTTGGCATTGCCAGCAGTAACAGGCAGCCACGGTAAACCAGATCTAATGTGGTAATGGAAATAGGGGCCTGCTGTAACACAACCTTCCCGGAAATTCTGACCGGGGTTGGCACAGTGACATCAGGATAAGGGTGGCATTTTCATATATTGCAGAAAAAAGTATTACGGCAGTGGCCCGGGAGCTCAAGGTCTCCGTTCAGCTAACATGTACCCACGGCTCAGTTATCCCAGTTGTAGGCTAGTCGGTAGGCCGACAGGTTTGGTGTGGGGATGCCGTACCCTGAGCGAGAGCAACAGACTATCAAGCAGTTGGGTTTCAACAAATGTTTTGGACGGAGGACTGCAAATATATAGAGGACTACCTGTGAGCAACAGCCACTAATTACTGTACTCTTCCACATACCGAGGACCTTCTACAGGTACTCGTGTTAGAAGTACTACAATGACCTTGGGTGCAAAGAAGAAGGACTCAAATAGTGGGTTGGTAGGCCTGTGTTTTTTGTAAAGTGACTCCTTGATTCAGATGCCAGTACAAGTGCCACCGTTACAACTTCGGAAGGTACCTTAAGAGAGACGATGACGCCACCGCAATCAGAAGTCCGTAAAACTCGTACTGCTCCTCAATGAGCTGCCATGCTGGCTCCGTTTTGTGGGTTTTTACTCTCAGGTCTTCGCCTCTTTCCTGGCCTCTTCCAATAGACTCGAGCTGCGGACCTCCCGCCAGAGCTACCCTCTGTTCAGGAGGTTGTCACCTTACATTATGTTGGGAATGTTGGAAAATTAAGGCGCTTTCTAAATAAACAGGATTCTGAGAAATTAATTCCTGCATTTATTTCTAGTAGGATTGACTACTGCAATGCGGTGTTCACTGGATGTTCAAACTGTTCTTTATTCAGCCTCCAGTTAATCCAAAATGCTGCTGCAAGAATTATTGCAAGAACAAGAAAATACAAACACATAACCCCAGTTCTTAAATCCTTACACTGGCGCCTGGTTAAGTTTAGGGCAGATTTCAAAATCATCCTTTTAACATATAAAGCATTAAATGGCCGAGGTCCGGCTTACTTGTCTGAACTTATCATGACTTACAAACCTGAGCGCACATTAAGATCTCAAGATGCCGGTCTGCTTATGATTCCAAGGATTAATAAAATAACAGTGGGAGGTCGAGCTTTTAGTTACAGGACCCCCTAAACTGTGGGCTGGTCTGTCTGCTAGTATAAGTGATGCCCCTTCGGTCTCAGCTTTCAAATCCTGGCAGAAGACTCACAACTTCAGTTTAGCACACCCTGACTAGAGCTGCTGATTAACTGTTCAGACTGCATCTCTGTTGTTAGTCATTAGCACTAATAATTTATTAATAATTTGTTATTAACCCTCACCTATTCTGTTTCTCTTCTCGGTACTTAAATGTGCCACTTGGTGCCACGGCCCACCTGCCAAATGGTTCAGCCTGCCTAAGGTAAAGACATCCCTGATGGAGGATCACAGGAATCGTCGGGTAGAGGGGTCCTTTCATCAGATTGGCTGGCTCAGTGCTGTCACAGCCGTGGAATGGCCAAATGGGGGAGGCAGTTTGATGGCCGAGGTCTCCAGGACTCTAAACAAATCCAAATCATATTATGGGATATCATCTACTGTTGAATTCTGCTCCATACTTGTAATATTTTTTATTTGTATACTGTATTGAGGATTTGTTCTGTCCGGTGTATTATATTGTATTGACCCCTTTTATTTTGACACCCACTGCACGCCCAACCTACCTGGAAAGGGGTCTCTCTTTGAATTGCCTTTCCAGAGGTTTCTTCTATTTTTTCCCCTACAAGGGTTTTTTTTTTTTTTGGGAGTTTTTTTCTTGTCTTCTTAGAGAGTCAAGGCTGGGGGGCTGTCAAGAGGCAGGGCCTGTTAAAGCCCACTGCGGCACTTCTTGTGTGATTTTGGGCTAAACAAAAATAAATTGTATTGTATTATACGTCAGTGGTTACACTATGTTTAGGGTTAGTGGACTCAAGTCTAGTAAACCAGGCGAGAAAAGCCTGCAATCCTTTTGGCTCTCCAGTGGAGGTCTGCAGCTGGACCCATCTCAGGTATTCCATCAGGTCCTGCCCCTATCTGATCCAATTCTCTTGCCAACCTGGTGCCCATTTCTAAAGTCTACATGACAAGACTAACATTCAAACTCCATGTACTACACACAGGTAGCGCAGCTGCTTTGCAGTAAGGAGATTGTGGGTCCACATCCCCTACGAGGAGAGCACTTGGAGTAGTGAGAAAAGAGCTATATAAACGTAAAGAATTAATCTGATTATTATTATTACTCCTGCTCGTATGGCTTTGGGAGGAAGACGGAAAACAACAGGAACCCAACGCAA
This sequence comes from Polypterus bichir lapradei, assembly GCA_026402145.1. NCBI lineage: Eukaryota > Metazoa > Chordata > Cladistia > Polypteriformes > Polypteridae > Polypterus > Polypterus bichir. The sequence goes on from JANRMT010049829.1 coordinate 2,843,410, forward strand.
ACAGGACATGGTCACATTTTCGCTGCTCCTATGAAGGAAAGTCTGCAATACAGGACCAACGTTCACCCCTCGCCAGGTTTACGTTGCAAAGCTCGAGGATTCACCAGATACCCCCGCTCGCCATCCGGGATGGTTTTGCTCCTTACCTGGCACGAGTCTTTTCCTCCCTGTATGTAACCTGCACACATCATGTCGCTTAGGATGATCTGGCTGCGGAGACTGATCCCTGTGCCGACGTGGTACATCGTATCACAAAGCTGGTTACTGATTATCGGAACCTGAACTTGCTGAAGAGCATCTGGACTTGCAAGAGGAACTTAAGGAAAAAAAAAAAAAAAAGGTAACTTAACAGATGAGAGTGACAAACAAAACACATCCGCCTCGCTGCATAGCCGCCACTCCGTTCTGCAGCATACGCGCTGTGAATAGGTGGCAGCTGAAGGGCTTGGACAACAATGGTAGCACATCTGCCCAGGGGGTTGGCGGGGTGCACTAACGCTCTTTCTAAGTTCCCTGCGGACCTTTCCTTGGAAATCCCACCAGGAGCCACTGCCTCGACTCGGGACATGCCACTTCAGGTCCCGGCCACCGAGGATGGCATCACTTCCCCCAGACTTCCTATAAAGCCTCACTCCCTTCCTCTGGGATTCAGCTCTGTTTTGGACTCTCGCTTGTAAACTTTACTTACTTTCAATTTTTACTTTTTGCAGCCAGGATACAGATTATACGGGTGGCTGCCCCAAACCTTTGCCATGTCTCGTGTCTCTTCTTGTCACAGCGCTTAGAAATAAAAGGTGGCAAAACGCTTCTTTGGTGCAGTGAACCGTCATATCGACAGTCCTAGGACAAAACTTTATTTATTTAGAGCCTTCAACCCTTTGGCATTCTGTCTACCTCTGGAAAAACAAGCCAAAAGCATTGGTCCATGTAATAAGAAGTGTGTAACAGATATGGCCACTAGGGGGTGCTCCTGCTGCCAAAACCTCGACACGGACACAAGTTCAGCACACACTCTTATTTTTTCCTCTTTTTTCACGTGGGCAACGCTTTCCCTCGTTTCCCACCTGCACAGCCCAGCTCAAGCACACAACACCACACCAACGCACTTCTCTTCTCTCTTTCGCTCCACTCTTCTTGCCGACTCTGGCTATCGGAGTAGTGGCGGCCGATCCCTTATATCGGGCACCCAGAAGTCCTCCAGGTGCTCGCTGACCTTCTTCTGGCAGATCTCCCATGTGGGGCGGAAATGCTGCATCAAAAGGGCCACGGACCCCAGCAGGGTTGAGCTTCCACGCTTCAAACCTGTGGCCCTGCTGCAAAACAGGGGGTCTGCATTCCAGGATAGGTTACTCTCCACCCCCCCTGGGGTCCTTCCTGGCCCTCCGCCATTCGGAAATACAGTAAACACTTAAACCTCAACATAATCACAGTACTACAGGTATGTCGAGGGACCACCGCTGTACGGGCGCAGATTTGGTGCACGTTCTCCATGTGACATGTTTTTGAAACAGTCACCAACACACATTTCGGCGCTATTGAGCGTGCATCGAAAGATTTTATTTTTTGCGAAGAGCTTGTTTTTTTGCTGCTTGTCAGTGTCTGGCCTGCATGATCGACGCTGCCGTTGTGGATTTGCAGGTCAGCAGCCGTGCCGCCCGTTTTTCAGAAGAGGTCACCCACCAAGACTTATTTGAGCTGAACACTCTAAAGCAGATCATTACGTGTCACCCCAAGCCTGACTCGGGCTCAACCGTAAATTACCTGAAATTTTAAGCCCGAGTCAGTCTTGGGGTTAAAGAAGCTCCATAAATATCCATGAACAGATGGCAACAGATTTTTGCAAACCAAATTGGTTCCCCATTTTAGTAGGATTCTTGCTGGTGTTCTGCAACCATCACGAAATGCCTGAACGTGTTCCAGTAACGGTGCCTCCAGCAGATCCTTCAGATCTCGCACCGGGACCACATCAGAAATGAAGCATATTACTGAACCGCCACTCATCCTCTGGCCAATATTTTCACTGAATGCTAGTTTTGGTTTGCTGGCCACTTTTTTCCACGTGGACCCCAGAATGCCTACCAAAAGTGGTCACGCTGTGGACGCCAGTGCAGGGGGAAACAGAAGAAGGAGCGACCGAGGCAAATCTGCCGGCGCACTTTTCTCAAAGACCTTCATTCAAACTAAAGTCGTCCCAAACCTCCAAAGAGCTCACTCAGTGGGGGCCACTCGCTTCCTAGCCTGCCTTTTATGGGCTGGGGGCGGTCCCTATCTGTGATGAACGGGGGGGGGGGGGGTCCACCCACAAAATACAGGAAGTAGGTGAGCATGATTAACTGCAGAGAAACAAAATAATCAATTAAATTGACAGGAAATGCTTAAACAAACACAATTATAATATTAACAGAAACAATTGTTACTGTAATCAGTCAAAAATGATTAAGGCCCCGAGCTTAAACATGGCAGTAGAAAACACAAAGCTTCTAAAGCCGATACCCTAATAACTTTGAGCCCCTCATTGGATGGCATTCTTGCAAAACTCTAAACCCCGACTTATATTATTTTTTTCTTCCATTTCCTTTTGTTAATTATCAGTTACAGGGAAAAAAAATACGATCCGAGTTTACACCTCATCGGTCTAAATGACAGCCTGCCAGACATTCATATTTTCTGGGCCGAGTAGTCAAGAAGAATCACTGCATAGAGGGATCAGTTCCATGGGATTAAGGAGAGGCAGAGTTTCTCTCCAGCCGGAGGCCAGGATTAGTTTTAGCAGCAATTACTCCTGAAGAGAATCCTCTGTGCTGACGAGAGACGAGACGAGGATCAGCCGGAAAAGAAGGAAGAAGTGAGGAGAAGAGCCGAGCGCCCAAAGGCAGAAAACCAGACGGAGAGATGGCTATGGGTGACCAAAAACGGAAAACCAAGAAAAGTTCCAATTGTTCTTGAGTGACGGGAGGAGACGTCACTTTAATAATATATTTTTATTCATATGGTGCTTTACCCATGCTCAAGGCGCTGTGTGGGCACCTCATGCCCATTCACAACTGGTTAATGGGCTGAGCGCTCCACCACACAAGATGGCAGCAGTGCCAGGATTCTGGTGTTGTTCATCCCGTTTCATTCAGCCCTACCTACCCCTCTCGGCTACCGGACACAGACGTATCCAACCAAGACGAAATCACGTGAACAGGACGGGAACAGAAATCCAGAAAAAAAAAAAAAAAAAAACTGTAATCCAAGATGGCATTTGTAATCCAATTGAGGGCAAAGAGTTGAAACAAATAGACAGACGATTGTGATCTTTCTGTATCTCACGGCTCCTTGCGACGTTTCTTACTTCCAGTGTTGCTGGGAATTGCAGTCCATTGCAAAGAAGCACTGCTACACGGCGATAGTACTAGTAGCACGGTCTTTCACGCTCGCACACACACACACACACACACGCATAATGCCGTGGGTCTCCCTCATCTCAAATTGTTTGACAACTGCTTGGCACCGCTTCCCTACTGAAACACCTTAATATTTAGGAAGTTCAACGCTCCTTCGTGCCACTTGCAGCAACACCAATTCTGCCCCTTCCTAGGTTAAGTGGGCATATTGACCAGTTCGCCAACATCCAATGGCACTGTACCATGATGGGTCACATATAGAACTGTTGGGAGGTTACATTGTCAGAAAAGGAGAAGATCAACCAGGAATCTCATAGTGGAAGCTAAACCTCCAACGGTGAAGATACCAAAAGAGCCCTTCTCTCTCACCCCTGCTCACTTTGGGATCCAATCCACTTACCATTTTCTTGGACGTAACCCCATCCAGTCACCCAGCAGTTCTGGCCCGTGAAGTCTGAGGTGGCACTTGGAAGGCACACCGGGAGGATGTAATCCGTGTAGCTGACCGGCTGATCCAGCTGTAAGAGAGAAATATCATGTCCTTGTTCAGCTGAAGCGTAATTTGGGTTCACAAACACGTTGGCCAATTTGCGAATCACCGTGCTGGAGCTCGGCGGGTCCACGTTGTGGTAAAGGCCCAAGTACACTTGATACAAGGAGAGGTTGAGGGTGCTGAAAGAGAAGAAGAAGTAGGGGAAGGTCAGCCGCCGGGCATTTGCTTAGCAGACGTTTGTATCCAACGCAAACTTACAACATAATTGAGCTTGAGGGACTGTTTGGGGATGGGACAAGGGGACAAAACTGACCACCACAGGTGAAGAACTTTGAAGCGCACAGAGTTAACACAAGACTCTTGTCATCTTCCTTAGTGACAAGAACTTTTAAAAGCCATTCTCAATGTGATGGACATTCTCAGAACAACAGAGAGTCTTCAGATGCTTCTTTAACACAAAGGGTGGTGGGCACCTCGTCCCACCAGCTAGGAGTTGTACACGAAAGGAGTCCGGATTGAGATTTAAAAGCCAACCAGAGGTGGCATCACTAGATGGCGCTCATCAGGAGACCCGAGTGGGTGAGAAGGAGCCTAGGACCTCACAAGTGTCTTCTATGTATGGCGAAGGGTGGGTTGGGGGGCCGCACTGGCTGCAGGTTTTTGTTCCAGCTCAGTTGCTCCATTAGAAGACAATCCCAGCCAATAACTGAATTTCCCAGCTTGTTGGCGCTTTAACTCTGCCATGCCAGCTCATTCTCATATCCTAAATTTTCTTCCCCTTACTAAGGATCTCATCCAAATGACTTGTAGTCTAAAATGGAGGAGTAACTCACAGTCCTTCACTTTTTTTCGCTTCACTTTCCTTCTGAGCATTTAATTAAACCAAGTAGCGCACGATAAATACGCATGGAAACCAGTGAAATGTAGAACTGCTTTGTCATTCTTATTGCTAATAAGGAGCAATTAAAACAAAGAATACAACTGTTTATGACTAAAATAAGCAAGAAGGGTTCAAAATCTTAATGGGCAACACCACTGAAATGAAGCACAAGTGTTACAGAGCAATAAGCGGCTGGGTTGGAACAAAAGCCTGCAGCCACCGTGGTCTCCCAGGAAGGATTTTGCCAACCCCCTGGTAGAGCTGCTGACCCACTGACTACTTGGTGGGCTGGCATTAAGGATCTGAACTTGACACCGCTAGCCAGTGTGGTGACCTGAAACGACGAGTGACACGTGGCTCATGCCGGCTGGTCAAGCACAAGGGGAGCTGACACACTTTGAATCATCTGTAGCTACCTGGCGACAGCCAAGAGGGGCAGTAAGTCCAGAGGTGACCAGAACAAAAGCTGGACCAGGAGTTGTGCTGCAGTCTTGGTCAGATATGGTCTGATCTAGCGCAGGACATAGAGAACGAATCTGAAAGACCAAGAAGAGACTGCAACATGGTCAGTGAAAGACAGTTGGTCACCGACCATCATGGCCACCAACCTTCGTGACCACCAACAATCGTGACCACCAACAATCGTGACTTGGCAGGCATTAGCAATAATGGGACGAGCTGAACGGAGGTGACTGGTGTTACACAAGGGGATTACACAAAGGAGGGCCATCTTGGAGACTGAGATTCTGATCCTCTGGAGGGACTGATGGACACAGGGTGCGTAACTCTCACAAGAGAATCCATGGGACTGGATGGCAGAACCTAATGAAGTGTTGTAGAAGGAGAGGACCAATCGCTGATTCTTGGGTGCATCTCTGTGGCAGGACACACACACACCGTAGGATCGGCCCGAAAGCGAAGGTTCCACCCCATCTGAGAACAGCTCCAGCAATGCCAAGGTCAAAGGGAATGGCAGGGAAGATCTGATGGTTGACTGCAACCAAATCGAAAAAAGTCATGGAGTCCTAACATTAATTTCCAACTGGGTGCCGACCGGCTTGGATTGCAGGTTCAAAAATCAAGGGTGGTCTCCCCTCGACTTTCTCGTTTACTCAGATGTGGGGCTGGATATTTGAGGAGTAAACTGCAAAACAATGATTATATTTTTATATTATTATGTACATTAAAGAACTATCAGCAACAAATCAAATCAATAATATATTGAACAATTATTATTAAAGTAAAAGGTGAATAAATCAGAATCTGCAGCTACATGAATAAAAAATTAGCATTATAAATAAATTGAAAATGACCACATACAGAAGGTCAATCCTGTTCACCTATAAAAGGTAAAATGTCACAATCCAAAAGAAAAACGGTGGTGTAATAAATAAAGCCTTCTTTGCAGAAGAAAAACATGCTGCCGACTCACTAGCGTGAACTGACAAAATGACTGATAATGGCGAATACAGCTACGTAAAAAGCTGTCAAGTACAAGAAATGATAATTACCGGCTACACGGAAACGGCCGCACTTCAACAACTGTGCACTCGGCTGGTTAAAATAATTACAATTGACAATGGAGGGTTCCACTGCTCTAAGATTTGATAGATTTCTTTTGTCCGTGTTACCAATAGATTAATAACTATTTATCTCATTAGTCCCTCGTAATATAAACATTGTTTTCAAAGAGTGCAAGAATATAGGTAGGCATTTCCAGTAAAATAAGATAAATAATATATATATATTTTTGTTTTTAAATTGGTGATGAATACATATTACAGAGATCTGCAAGGCATCAGTTTGCCGTACCGATGCACTGTAGTAGGACCTGCTACGGTAAATTCCAGGGGCCTCATGTATAAATGGTGCGTATGCACAAAAATGTTGCGTAAGAACGTTTCCACGTTCAAATCGCGATGTATAAAACCTAAACTTGGCGTAAAGCCACGCACATTTCCACGGTAGCTCAATCCCTGGTGTACGCCAGTTTTGCAAACTGGCAGCACCCAACGTCAGAGCAGTGCTGCTGCTCCTGTGTGGTTTCCCTTTCGTTTTTAGATCAACATCCCTGACGCAGCTTTATTATATACACTGAAATTAACCGCATATTGTTTATTAGTTTATGACATCTGAGTAGAATTTAACCTGTAACAATATAATGGTCCACAAAATGGCCAAACTATTCCAAATACCATAACTGCTTTAGCGTTGTTACTCTCATTGCGCTGTCTTCTTCTTCTTCTTTCAGCTGCTTCCGTTAGGGGTTGCCACAGCGGATCATCTTTTTCCATATTACTCTCACTGCACCACTCGGAGTATTTATATCACTGTATCTGAGTGATACAGCTCTACAGCAGCTGATCGGAAAGAGAATTATCAGGATACAGCATCAAGTACACGCTGCCTCAGTCATACTGTCTATTTGAACCGCTTCCATACAGCAAACGCTTCAGAGCCTTTTCTGTACGGACCTTGTGGTTCACAAACAGTTTCATCCTAAGAACTCTAAACGCATTCCATCAGTCCATCAAGTGCTCCTTGTAGAACTGTTTGGACTTATTAGTACAATCACCTCACTGTAAACTTGTGATACAGTTATAATATTGCACAACCTGCACCACTTTATAAGGTGTGTATTTACATATAATGACGATATAATTTTTAAGATGAAATGCAGCAAAATATGCTTATTATATTATACAGATAAAATGTTAACATCATTTAAATAATCTATATTGTTAATAATTAAACATGTGAGGACACAGTGTCGCTGCACTAGCAAGGAGCTTGCTCCCCATTCACGTATTGCTCCAGCCTCGCGCTGTATTTTTGCTGGGGCTGGCATGACCCTGGATAGATAGATGGATAGAATAATTTAACATGTACTATGAAGATATTTTAATGTTCCTTCAAATTTTGAAGAATCAGCATTCTCAGCTTACAGATGGCTTAACATCCATTACAGAGCTGATTGGGTGTCAATTGGGTATTTGGGGAAAGAAAAGTAAGGACAGGAATCGGGGTTTAGTATGTCTGAAAGAGACAGTACTGCTACAATAAAGTATTTCATTGAAGGTCGCACACGGCACAGCAAGCATCTTGCGTGAGGCAGGAACAATCACTGGACAGGGAGCCAGCTCATCACAATCACTGTGCCACCGTGTTCCCCTGTTTAATAAAGTGCTTTAACTCCTATCATGAAAATGATATCACATATAATTAATTAATTAAATAATTAATTAATTATTCAGAGATCTGTAATATCACAAATGTTATGGATTCTGTGTCCTGTCGGAGGAAGAGAAAGCCCATTTAAGAAGCACGTAGTGATTCACACACATAGAGCACATAGAAGATCAAATACAAAACAAAGCATTTAACGTGCTACTTTAGTTACGATGGGATTTGAGAAACAAGTAAATTAAATGATTTAAAGATGAAGTTTATGATGTTCTACTTTAATGACAAAATAAACTACGTGATTAAAGTGGAAATTTCGAGATTAAAGTTGACATTTCGTGCTTTTTTCTCACTGTGTCCCTATTTTTATTTATTTATTTGTTCTCTGTACCCTAATAAGCTTTCATATGACACTCAGAAGGTGGGCTACAACTCGCTTTTTTACAGCGACTTTGATATCTGACAACTTTTTATTTAGGGCACTGTGTGACTTTGTGAAATTGAGCTTTCGAGTTTCTCCTACACTTTATGTCACTCGATCAGCTTTCTTTTGTCGTTTATACCACTGTTTAAACCAACAAATAGTATGTTTTTCTTTTCCTCCACTTGGTATTCTCTGAATCTCTTCTATTCCCCCCGTGCTTTTGCCATTGTCTTTTCACAGAACGTTGAGCTTAAGGGCTATTTATATTGATTTGCATATTCAAAGAGGCGTAATTCAGGGAGGAGACAGGGCGGGACAGCAGGCGCTTGCACATGCATTACTTTTCACGTTGACTTGGATTTATAGAGCGGAAGAACGTGGAAGTTGACGTTCACACAGATTTATGCATCTGGATTTTTTGTGCGTACGCACATTTCCACTTTTGTCCGTATGCCATGTTATAGTGTGAATTCTACGCACAGTGTTATGAGGCCCCAAGTGTTTATGCAAACGTAACGGCACGACGCAACATGTTTCACTGCTGGTATGCACGTTTTAATATCAAAAATGGAAGTTGTCTTTAAAACTGTATGCTTTCTGAGAAAATGTAACGAGATAAGTGTCCAAAATGATTTGCTTTACCGTAATACCTATTGAAAATTTACCATGATCATTTTATTTCGGCGAACAATTCAGGCAATTTACCACTTTCTGTAAGCGGAAGTGGGTCAATAGTTCCAATAGATTTTAGTAATGTGTGTAATGTAATACTTGTACACAAAATTTCGTTTACGTAAAGCAAAAATGTTCTCAAATATGTATGTATTGCATTTTGAACGTCAAACAGAAAATTGTGATTATCTCAAAAATCGGTTGTTTTTTGAAAAAATTCAAAATGACAAAAAAATGCTTAGAATGAGGTGCTTTACCATAATGTGATATGAAATTATCACTTTTTTTAAATATATATATTTTTGAGGAAATGTTTTGGGTAAAGTACCACTTCCAGTTAATGGAAATAGTTCAACAGTTGACAGAAATCTATGTTTTATACCCAATACTTGTAGGCAAAAATTGGTTGACCGGAGTGAAAGTGAACTCACGTTATCATATTTACACACACACACACACAGATATAAATCCAAAAATAGTATTTTTCAGACTCAGGGAGGTTTAAAACGAGTAGTGTGAAAAGCACTACTTAAATACAAAGAATTATTATTATTATTAAAACATCATGTTTCATCAAAATCTCAAAATGGAAATTTTGGACGATTCCCTACACTTCACATACATATAAAATAACAGTGGGAGGTTGAGCTTTTAATTACAGGGCCCCTAAACTGTGGAGTGCTCTGCCTGCTACTATAAGAGATGCCCCTTCAGTCTCATCTTTTAAATCCCGGCTGAAGACTCACTACTTCAGTTTAGGTCACCCTGACTAGAGCTGCTGATTAACTGTACAGACTGCATCACTGTTGTTAGTCATTAGCACTAATAATTTATTACTAACCCTCACCTATTCGGTTTCTCTTCTCGGTACTCAAATGTGGCACTTGGTGCCCACTGTCCACCTGCCAAGTTGTTTTGCCTGCCTAAGGTGAAGTCATCCCTGATGGAGGATCACAGGAATCAAAAGATAGAGGGGTCCTTTCAGCAGATTGGCTGGCCCAGCGCTGTTTCAGCTGTGGAATGGCCAATAGGGGGAGGCAGCTTGATGGATGAGGTCTCCAAATTGTATTATGGGATATTATTTACTGTTAAATTCTGCTACGTACTTCTAAAATTTTTGTGTATCGTGTTGTATTGACCCCCTTCTTTTTGACACCCACTGCTCATCCCAATCTACCTACCTGGAAAGGGGTCTCTCTTTGAATTGCCTTTCCAGAGGTTTCTTCCATTTTTTTCCCTACTAGGGTTTTCCTTGTCTTCTTAGAGATTCAAGGCTGGGTGGCTGTCAAGAGGCAGGGCCTGTTAAAGCCCATTGCTGCACTTCTCGTGTGATTTTGGGCTCTACAATAATAAACTGTATTGTATTGTCTTGTATACGAGAAAGTAAACAGGTCTGCAGCGCCATCCAGCATGGCCGGCCGTATCTGTCGAGGCAACGACGCCGGTGAAGAGCTTTGCAGTGGGGTCCACCTTCACAGGGTTAGCACTTCAGTGCTGGAGGAAAGTGACAGATGTGAGAAGAGCATGCGTGAGCTACGAACACGGAGAGTGCCAGGCAAGTCAGGCCAGGGTGGAGGGGGATCCTCATGACAGCCAAGAGCCCTACCCCTCCATACCGCCGAAGTTCATAAATTGTGTTACATTGGAAGTCATTCTGATTTATTGCACCTTTTGTTTTCCTCGCTTTATGACACTTTGCTTGATTGCTTATTATGATCTTATGGTTTAGGGCAAAGTTCAGAACTATTTGAGATAAAGGAGGGCAGAGTGTAAACTCTTAATGCGAATGTTAAACCGAGTGGTCTTGTGGGTTAAGGGAGTGAGCAGCACGAGATTTTTCAAATCAGCACAAATGAAAACGGGGTTGTGAGCTCAGGACTCTCTTTCACCTTGTAGTACAGTCGTGGCCAAAAGCTTTGAGAATGACACAAATATGAATTTTCACAACGTTTGCTGCCTCAGTTTTTCTGATGGCAATTTGCATCGACTCCAGGATGTTCTGAAGAGGGATCAGATGAATTGCAATGAGTTTCAAAGTCCCTCCTTGCCATGAAAATTAACTTCATCCTAAAGAACTCATTTCGACTGAAAGTCGGCCCTGCCACAAATGGACCTGCTGATGTCACTTCAGTGAGGGCGAAAGGGTTGACGAGGACAAGGCTGGGGGTCACTCTGTCACGCTGATCGAGTTACAATAGAAAGGTGAAGAAGGCGTCAGGGCGCCCAAGAAAGTCCAGAAAGCGCCAGGAGTGTCTCCTAAAGCTGATTCAGCTGCGGGCACCGCCAGGGCAAAGCTGGCTCAGGAATGGCAGCAGGCAGGTGCGAGTGAGCCGAAGACTTTTGGATGATGGCCCGGTGTGTGTGAAGAAGGGCAGCAAAGAAGCCAAGAAAACCATCAGGGACAGACTGATATCCTGGGATTGGACTGCTGGGGTCAAGTTATTGTCTCTGATGAATCTCCTTTCTGATTGTTTGGGGCATCCAGAAAAAAAGAAAAGGTGAGTGGCGCTACCGTCAGTCCTGTGTCACTGTGCCAACAGTAAAGCATCCCGAGACCATTCATGTCATGAGGGGTTGCTTCTCACTCCTAAAAAACACAGCCCTGAATAAAGAATGGGACCACAACACCAACCGAGAGCAGTTTGGTGACCAACATGATGGAGCACCGGGCTAGAAGGAAAAAGTGACAACTAATTGGCTCGGGGAACAAAACATCGACATTTGGGATCCATGGCCAGGAAACTCCCCAGACCTTTAATCCCATTGAGATCTTGTAGCCAGTCCTCAAGATGGCGGGGTGGCTGGGGTGTGGGGGTTGATAAAAACCCACCATTTCTGATTCTGCAAGAATGGGCAGCTGCCTTCAGTCAGGATTTGGCCCAGAAGTTGATGGACAGACAGCCTGGCAGAGTGAATAGCAGAGGTCTTGAAAAAGAAAGAAGGGCCAACACCGCAAATATGGACTCTGTGCATAAACATCATGTCATTGTCAATCAAAGCCTTTGAAACTTCTGAACTGCTGGTAATTCTACTTCAGTACACCACAGAAACATCTGACAAGAAGATCTAGAAACAACGAAGGAGCAGACTCTGTGAAAACCAACACTGGGGTCATTCTCAAAACTTTGGGCCACAAGTTTAAGTTTAGGAGAAAATAAATTTTTGCATCTTAAGTATTTGCTGAATCCCCCCCCACACACACACACCTTTTCTCTTTACCTTTCCTTGTCCTGTTAAGACAGGATGTCCCAGGCAGGAGCACCTACAGTACCTATATTGGTATATAAGGCTGCTGGTGTGAAGTTTCCTCCAATTTTGTCTTCCCCTGTAATGCTTGGCAGAGTCCATGCAGCACAGGATAATTACACACTGCAAGGAAGTGAACCAGAAAACCTGAGACCCCCCCACCGAGTGTAAGGCATGTGACATAGAATCTTCTGGCATCCCAAGAAGGGTTGGGTCCTGCCTCTTCTAAATGGTGTAGCACAGTTTACAAAAAAGAAAAAAAAAAATTGGCACATAGACATTATGCTGGGCTGTGAAGACGGATCTCAAAATAAAAGCTGCCAGTCCTGTCTGGAAGAAGGTGCCCACATTTCCAAGGGCTTGCCCTTTTGAGTCACTTCACGCCATACGTTTCACTTGACAGACCTCATCTTCTCAGACCATCCAAATGGCCCTTTTAAAATAACCTGCCAGAGCTTCTTGTCCTCAACAAGTTCCCACCCACCCCTAGGGGGCACCAGACATTCCAAGGTATTAGTACTCACTCTTCAAAGCAGTGGGCAGCACACATTACCCAGTCATTGCTGATGAGGGATCCACCACAGATGTGGTAGCCTTCCAGGTGAAGGCTCACCTGCCACGGCCAAGCTCCATTGATGGCCGCCGTGCCACCCACAATCCGACTGCTGAACACGGGCATACCGCAGTCACCTTAAAACAAAAAGAAAAAAATGCAAGGTTAACTACAGTGGGCACACAGCTCGGCCAATCAGGCGAGGGCCACACACAGCTCGGCCAATCAGGCGAGGGCCACACACAGCTCGGCCAATCAGGCGAGGGCCACACACAGCATACAACCCAAAATGTCCAAACTGAGAAACGTCCCTTCGGTAGTTCAGAAGTGTTTCAATTACATCAGAATGGATAGGCGAGCAGCTCTGATTTAGCCAAAACTAAAATGCTTTGCAAGAGGCAGACAGAGAGATGTACTGGCATAATACAGGAGACAGACTGGCAGGTAAAAAGGAAAGGCGCTATATAATATATGGAAAAAGCACTGAAAGCTAATAATACCACAAGATAACAGACAGGCAATCGGACATCCTGTAGTAAAGAGACATACAGAATGACAGGACATGTGCAACAGATGGAAAGGCACTATAAAATCGACAGAAACATGACAAAGAGATGGACAGACAGACAGATAGAAAAGACACTATATAATATGATGAAAAGCTTACAGACAGACAGGCAGATAGGCAAAGCACTGTTTGATAGACCAGAGAGACAAACACAAAAGGCACTAGATAATCCTTGATGGAAAGGCGCTATATGAGAGAAGAAAAGCACCACATAATAGACAAATAGCTGGACAGACACACAGAAAATAGCCTCTTTAATAGAATGACAGGCAGATAGGAAAGGCAAGGCACTATATAACAGACAGACTACATAAAAAAACAGACACACAGACTGACAGAACAGGCACTATATAATTGATAGATAGGAACACCATTTTATGACAAGTAGATGGACAGATATATAGCGCCTTTACTATTTAACACATGGAAAAGCACACAGACAGACAGGAAAAGCACGATTTGATAGACCAGACAGAGACACAAAAGAAAGATAGGAAAGGCACTTTATAACAGGCAAAGAGACAGGAAGCACACTACACATTAGACAGATAGATAGTAAAGGCGCTATATTAATTATTGCCAGACCAGTACTTATGAAAAACACAATGATATACAGAACAACAGGGAAGGCGCTATACAAATACCATGCATTCTTATTACTGTATATGACATTCAGACAGCACACTGTAACAGATGGCAAGACAAAGGCAGAGAGATAGGAATAGAACTCTACAATGGACACAGGGACCAATAGATAGGAAAGGCGCTATATAATGAACTGACAATAAAATAGAAAGCTTACTATATACTAGAGAGAAGGAAGACTGTCATATTGTACAGGAAAGGCACTATATGAGTGAGAAGCAGATTTCAGTGATCACTGCTGCTGCCCCCCCCGAGATCTAAATTTTCTCGTAGTCCACATCACATCTCCCTGCTGTGGATTGGCCTTTCATGTCATGTGAACCCCCACCACACCACACCCCTAATCAGATTGACTCCTCCCTCTGACCCTTTGACAGAACGAGTGAGGGTTCAGATAAAAGGACAGAGAGACGAGGGATGGACGGACGGATTCTGTGAAAGATGGCGGCCCCGTGCTGTCAGATTTGGTGGGGGGGGTAAAGTTTGTGACCTTTAAGACTGGGGAAAAAAAAAAAACAAAAAAACAAACAGAGAGCAGGACAAGTCACTAAAGCCACACGAGACTTAATCTTTCATATTATTGGGGTAACAGGAGAGGTTTATGTAAAGATTCCTCGGTCAGCCATGTGAACAGCACCCCGACTGGATGAGAAGTGGGCTCTGTGCTTTACAATGCCCACCCCGGCCACAGTGCAACTAACTCAGTATACCAAGTTTGACACTTAAACTGTTTATCTGTGCCCCTCTGAACTCGTCATTAGGCAATGCCGGCATGTGGCATTTGACAACACTATTAAATGGGATAATGAGCTCAGTTTTACGTGAGCCACACCACCAAACCTACATAAACAAAAAACACACCAGTCTTGTTGAAAATTCAGCTACCATTTACATGCGAGTCTGGTGAATCCTGTCAAACCGGTCGTTATTAGAAAGCAGACGTGGATGACATCTAGAGAGTCCCAGAGTCGGACATTTGCACACACTGCACAGAGTCACGGGGAGGTGACGCCGCAGGAGCTCGTGGGGACAGCTGGGCCTCCAGTCTCCTATCAGGCAGCAGCTTAGCCTTTACATATTTTCACAATGTGAGCAGATTTTCCAACATTTAATAAAACCGTCGATGAAACCTCAGCCTTTGGGTTTCTGGGAGATTTTCTGTGATTTAAATGTTGTTCAACCTACCGCTGGCTTAGCTGATGGACAACTACACTGTGAAGGGATCACGGCCCACCATGTAGTCCTGAAACACTAAAGGCTGGTTTACACTTGACGTGTCTGCAGGGCAAGAAATGACAGACGTCCAAAAAACACGCTGGGTTTACAGAATTGTTTCTACCGACGCAACAATGCAGGTCCACCGCTGTGGATTCAAAGTAATGAATTTAGATGAGCGGCTGGTTACATCAGCACCAGAACAAAGAAAGAGCAAGCTGAATACGATGCAACAGGTCATCAAAGTGCAAGATAGACCTGCAAAAATATTTGAAGTGTATCTGTTCACCATGTAGGGGGGGCCCCCCCCCCCATACGAGATTATCATACTTTACCGCTTTAGGACCTTCCACCTTCTCCAAGCACAACTCTACTTCCATCAGAAGGGTCTCACTTCCTCTGCTGTGACAATGAACTGTCACCTACTGACTAGGAGACCATCAGCGCGTCAGTCAGACGGGACGCCACAAGTAGGACTGTGTCTTGATCGCTAACTGCGTGCACTTGGGAGAAAACTTCAAGGCTCATATAAATGTCATTTCCCTCTCAACCAGGGGTTGGCGCTGTTGCCCATTTTCTTTTCTATCCCTCCCCCTGCAGAAGCAGTGAATGACGGTCACCTGACCCTAATGACATCACTTCTGGTTCCCGACCATCAAAACTGGACTCTTCTTGTCCTCCCGAGTGAAAACCAACCCTGTCGCCATCTTGGAACTGGATAACGATCGCCTCAAATCAAACAACAACAATTAGTTTGAATTTTGTGATTTAATGTTTTAATCTGTTGATTATACGATGATGGCACGGTGCCCCCAGACTTCATTGGTGTTTTCTCGTCCTTGCAGTGTGTGCTTTTGCCTTACAGTCTGGACTGGAACTCTCAATGCCACCCCCCACCAAAA
>JANRMT010049829.1:2859679-2872282 GCA_026402145.1 Polypterus bichir lapradei
GCAATTCCCCCCCCCCCACCAAAGTCACTCGCATGGGAGCGGAACTTTCAGTTCAAACGAGTCACTTGCACGGGACCTGAACTTGCAGTTCCCCTCAAAGCCACTGGCAGGGGACCTGAACTCGCAATCCCCGTCCAAATTTGCTGCCGAACTCAATGTTTTTCTTCACAAATGGTGTGTCATTTCCAGCTAAATTCAAGTCATAGAAACATCTCTAAGCATTGTTTCTGCATGCATCTGCCTGGCAGAGCCACCGCCGGGGGGCAGCAACCATGACACCCGTCAGGGCACCTGAGCGGTGGGAGGCTCAAGCTGCAGCAAACGAAACGGAAATGCCTGCAGTGTTCAAATCAGGTCGGCGTTGCCACAGACCAAGACGGCTTATTGAGTGCGACGGATTGGATGCAGAAGCAGATGATCTGAATTTTACTTCTGGATCTTGGGATTCCTGAAGAGGCCCGTTTCACGTTTCTAATATCAGAACTGTCCGGGGGGCGTTTTGAAAGCCTGAACACCACATGTCACCTTTTTTTTTGTCCAATTTTAAACTTTAGGAGCCTGAGCACGGAGGAGATCTCAACCTCTTGGGCAAATTTAGAAACAAAATATCCAAAGGATCTGTCACGTCATTTGAAAGATGAGGTGATTCACGTCACGAATGTGTGTGACGCAGATGCTAAGGTCCAAAGGTGGGCACTTGTGACCGTTGATATCATATAATGAGATACACATACAGAAATAAAAATGTTGCAAAAAGATACGTGGACTCTGTTAGGGATTTGAATTCAGAGCTACCAGACCCTCCACACATCATGAGACGCGACATGCAATACGATATTATGTAAATTTAATTACAGTCGTGTGAAATTTCAACGTGATTGACGTCAAGCTTGAGTGTAGCATAGCCACGTCACTCGATCAGCTTGGCAGGCAAAATGATCGTAGTATGGAGCCAGGGGGCCCAGGGGCTCGGCCAGAATTGTCAGGGGCCCAAGATTTTCTGGCGGTGGGGCTGTGCCTGGTCATTCAGTATTTCAATTAAAATTTCCACAAAAAAAAAACCCCTCACTTCCCTTCGTGGAGCCATCAGACACGTTCTGATTTTCCTGGTAGTGCGATATCCACTTTGCCAAATATTAAGGCAATCTTGGTAAAATCGGTGGAGATGCGTTGGAGAGGGAAACAAAACTCGGCACTGCATGGCGCTTTCGGGCACGTGTACCCTCATCTGTAGGCATCAAGAGCAGGAAATGCCGGTTGCTAGGTAACAGCATGATGGGGCGGGCAAGCATCTTTCCAGGTACCCAATCTTCCTGTGGAGAAACCAGCGTAATGTACACGATGGGGCACTGTGACGGGCCTCCATTTGGAAAAGACGCAGCGTGCCACATTGTTAAGACCCTTCGCAGTGTTGTGAAAGACGCATAAACAGAATTAATTTAATTGATTATGATGTCACTGCTGTGGGAAAATAAAAACAAAAAAACACACAGGTAAAGTATGGAAGTGTGAAGGGGTCTTTAGGGATCAACTGTTTCCTACTCTGAAAACACTTTAAAGCCTCCCCAAACATTCTTCTTTGTGAGTTTTGCAATCGCATTTAAAGAGAATTTTAGCAGCTATGTGAACGCGACAATAAAAAAAAAACATACTGGTGGGAGTCACAGGTGGGCTAAATTGGGATGCCAGCCTACCAGATGCGACATAAGACAGCAGACCTCACTTTGGTTTTCTTTATTTCATTTTACATTTTGCAGCTTTTTACAATTGACTTCACTTTATGATTTCGTTTGGAATTATCCAAACATTTTGTACTTTGCATCTCCTTCATATACATTCCCAGTTAAGATAATCACCCGCCATTTTCTTTCCTTCTCTTGAGCTTCTGTAAAGTTCCGATTTCTCCTCTGACTAAAGCTCGAGAGAAAGAGACGGTCTGTTTGAACCCGAGTCAACGATGAGCGAGGAAGGGGGCTGAAGAAGCCACAGCATCGTGCGTCTTGCCTTATGAAGAGAAATAAACGTGAAATACCCACAGGACCAGCTGACCAGAGCGGGCACTCATGAAAGTGACCTGGTGGTGCCACCGCATGTCAGCATGAAACACCGAGCAGGGGCAGAGGAAACACGACGGGAGCAGGCAGCTAATTCTACAAAGCCTCAAAAACAAGGCAGGATGATGAATTGCCCACGAGAAAGGTCTACAGTTTCAACAGAGCTAATTACACAGCAGACAGGAAGAAAAGAAGGAGGAGGAGCCCGAAACTGAAAACCGGACAGACATGTCAGCATGTGACAATGGCTGACATAATACAGGGAAGGTCACGCAATCACTCACACGAATGAACTCGCACATTGTTTAGTCAGCGTCACTTACAGTCAAAGGTAACAAAAGAAATTAGAATTCAATGGAAGTGGACAACAGGGAGGCCATCAGGAGCGGAGACCATGACATCAATCAATGCCCACAGGTACACACATCCATTCAGTCAACGTCCTCGGGCGCTCTAATGGCCCTTTAGGGAGCTATCACCCCAATCTCCTATTACAAGAGCAAACTTGTTTGTGGCCAGATTCCCATCTCAGTGCCAGCCTGCCCTTTCTGGTCTTTATTACATATCACGGGTTTGTATATACCATAAGGGCCAACACTAAGAGTGCCAGAATCGTTCTCCCTAATGAAAATGCCGTTAACAGGCACTTGCAATCAAACCCAGCATACAGTATGCAGGCTTGAAAAGAAGAACATCCACATAATAAAAAAAAAAAAGAAGACTTTACGACCAACACCTTCCAAACCCCACCTTACTAATCCCCCCCACCACCACCACCTTTCACTTGCTATATATTGGCTTTGATTCCTGAAAGTCTAATCATTTTAATGAAGACAACTTGGCAGGTTGCCGAAAGCTTAGGAATAAAAAAACTATTTTAAGATAAGTGACTCGTTTTCTTCCTTTGTGGATCTCTAGCTATAAATATGCAAACCGTATCACAGGCCTTCACTTCCACTCATTGTGTGTGTGTGTGTGTGTGTGTGTGTGAGTGTGTGTTGTGAACTGTAGGGGGTGCTCCAGCTGCCTGAACCAGACAGACAGACAGACAAGTTTAGCTCAAACACAAGCTTTTATTTGTTTGTGGGAAACGCTTCCCTCACAATCATTTCCAACCACAGTTAACATGGCACAATTTTCTTCTTTTTCTTGCTCCTTCCCTCCCTCTCTCTCTCTCTCTCTCTCTCTCTCTCTCTCTCTCTGTGTGTCTCTGCCTCTCCCTCTCTCTCTCTCTCTTTCTCAGTTTCCACCTCCTCCTTCCTCCAGTAACACCCCGTCCCCTTTCCCACACCCCGACACTGTTCTTCTGGAGCTGTGGCAGCCAGTTTCTTTTATGTTGCACCTGGGATTACGTCCGGTGTCCTGTAAGCCTGGTCCAAAGGCACTTCCGGGTAAAGCAGGAGCCCGACAAAGTAGGGCTCAGCGGTACCGGCAGCACCCCCTGGTGACACCCCTGGAACCCAACAGGGCTGAGCCACCAAACCCCAACTCTCAAAATGCCTTGTGGGAAATCCATGGCACTACAACAACCCAGGGGGACTGCCATCTGGTGATCCAGGGGAGATAATGCCCTGAGTGTGTGGTCTCCCTGGTCCTTCCATTAGAAAATGACTAACCGACTGATGTTCAAAAGGTCTTATGGACTCTGTGCCTTGATGGGTCAGAGCGGTTTTGGTGGCACAAGGGGGACCTAAACGATATTAGGCAGATGGTTCTGATGTTCTGGCTGATTGGTATATATGAAGTCGGTTTGATTACACCTTACCAAAGCTACTCTGTATTTGGCAGCCTCAATAAGAGGCAGGAATGAGGCATCACACTCAGTACCAAGATGGCCAACTACAGAGCTGTTGCCCTGATCACACTGATTTACCACAGTGAGGTGTCATCACATCAGGCAGCTCAAGTGAATCCATCAGAGATGTCTCAGGAAAGTCTGCAACGTCATATGGAAAAGATAGGGTCTCCAACCTGCAGCTCCTGGAGAAGTCCAGGGCCCCCATGCTGGTCCAAGGCTATCTACACTGGCATGTGATTGGGGTCTATAAAGGCAGGACTCCATTTAGTATGACCGTCTGAAGGAGGGTCACAACAATACAAACATCATAAAAATACCCTAAAAAAAGAAATCTAAAGGCTTGTGACACCAACACTACAACCTGGGAGATACAAGGCCAATGACAAGTGGTCTACTCTGAGGGTGTGGAGACCTTTGAAAAGAAAGGAGGGGTCGGCAAAATACAGGCAAGAAGGGAGAGACATAAGTGAGGTGGACAACTGTCCATGGCGTATCTGCAGAAGACACTGCAGTTCAGAGACCGGCCTTCATTCCCACATGAGGAGACATTCCTGTCAGCTCAACGGGAGGACCCAACATACAGCAGATCACCCATCAAATAATAACATACAGCGGGCAGTGTGTCCGACTACAGAGAAATAAACCGAGCTTCATAACACTGAAGGTGATCCCGGTGACTGTCACTGTGGCACATCATTTGTTTTCTAGCCACTCCCACAATATATTTAATCAATTGCCAGGTGACACGTGTGGCCTCAGGGTGCCGGATTCACTTTGAAGACAATGACCAGGAAGCCCGGGTAAGTAGGTGGGGACTATAAAAGGAGGGCTAAAGTGATGAGAAGACCACCCTGGCGTTGACTTCCCCATCTACATTCATCACAGCAGACTAGGAAGGATGGACAGATGGAGGTCACAGTCATTAAAACATTTTCTCCATTTCATCATCCACAGGTTAGGCTGCACTGAGGGAGAATGAACTTTTTTTAAGACGAGGATTTCCCCAAGTTAATTTCACGTTTACTAGAAAATGCCATTTGTTTTTTTTTTTTTGCCCCCCTTCCAGATAAATGCTGAATGGCCAGTTTGGTTTTTAAGTGCGTGCGTCGTACAGGATATCTTAGTGACGTCAGACCGCCAAAAGGGAGCCTCCTTGTTGAAGAGCCCTGCCACGTCCAGCTTTTGAGCAATTCGCTTGTATCAAAAGAAGCCCCCTTAGCAGGGCGGGTACCCTGGGGTACAAAGATCTCCAGTTTTTCCAACTACAAACCATTTAGCGAAGCAGGATGAGCTGAATTTACCGGACTTTGCCAGGCACTGCAAACATCCTTTGATTCTGTACCAGTTGTTGACGCATGTGTTCCGGCTGTTTTTTTTTTTTTTTTTTCTTTCCCAATTTCTTTATGACCAGGGAATGGGATGTACCGAGGCCACAGAACCCGTTTTAATTAACCGATACCCTGGGAGCAGATGGATGCCGCAGGGCTGGGAAGCACAGAATTAGTTTATAGCTTGGGAAAAGAAGGAGCACAGAGATACTTCAAAGATCACAACGCTTTGATCGGAGTCATCAGGACATTGTAGGCAATCAAAGGCGAGCAATGTCCCCCAAGACCCCACATGGGCATTTTTAACATAAACATGGCTCGTCCGATGAACCGAGAGGAAGAAAACACCAGAAAGGTAGCGGAGAGAACGACGTCTGAGACCAAGAGACGCGAGACCACCTGAAACACGCAACCTACGGATAACACCATCTGATCGATAAACCAAAAAAAAAGACAGCACCCACCCTTCGACACTTTGATTTTCTAAGACAATTTCTATCCAGACGTTGCTATCCGTTTCGATTTCTCTTGCATCTCCTTCTATTTGGTATTGTTATGTGTTCATAAATAAATAACACGTTGCTTTTATATTTTCTACTAGCTGGGCTCCTAGAAACCATGGATTCACTCAACATTCAGTTCACACAAATTAAAATGAATAAATTCACCTTCTTAGTTCACCATTTTAGTTTTGAACGAGTTCATGTTCGGTTCATTTGGTATTTTTATGGAGTGACAATAAATGAGTTTACTTTTTTCTATTTTGCTTGCCTTATATTAGGCTATCACAGTGGTTTTAAAATGGAATACAATAATTATGAATACTTTTGTATTTAAATACACTTATTGAGTTTTAACCAGCAACAAACACGTATAACCACATATGCTAATACCCTCCGGGTAAAAAAGAAATTAAACAGATTTAAGTACACATAGAAATTACCAACCGTGTGACACGAATGGCGACTGTGGAACCCGCGTGTAGGTGAACTAACGGATTACACTACCGGAAAAAATTTGCGCCACATACAATTGTGCTTGAAAGTTTGTGAACCCTTTAGAGTTTTCTCTATTTCTGCATAAATATGACCTAAAACATCAACAGATTTTCACTCAAGTCCTAAAAGTAGATAAAGAGAAACCAGTTAAACAAATGAGACAAAAATATTATTAAGGAAAATGATCGAATATTACATATTTGTGAGTGGCAAAAGTATGTGAACCTTTGCTTCCAGTATCTGCTGTGACGCCCCAATATCTGCATCTAAACGTTTCCGATAACTTTTTCTCATTCCTGCACACCGGCTTGGAGGAATTTGAGCCCATTCCTCCGTACAGAACAGCTTCAACTCTGGGATGTTGGTGGGTTTCCTCACATGAACTGCTCGCTTCAGGTCCTTCCACAACATTTCGATTGGATTAAGGTCAGGACTTTGACTTGGCCATTCGCTGGGATTGTCATACTGGATGACCAACTTCACAGGGGGGGTAGGGGTGGCGTGCCGCAGACTCTCTGAGATTATGCAAATGAGGACGGCGGCTGGGAAAGTCGTCTAACGTGAACACAGCCTTTAGTAGGCCGAATCGTCCAGGGTGTTCTCAAAGATGGCGCAGATTTTGCATTCCGCTTTGTGACTCTCATTCTCCGGTCTCTAAATTTTAGGGAAATGTTTCCCAAACCAAAGTGGATCGCTGGTTGCCATCAGTATAATGAAAGTAATTGCATTTATATGGTCACCCAGTGATGGACTTGGCACCCTGTCCTGCCTTGTGCCCTACGCTAGCTGGGTTAGGCTTCAGCAGACTCCCTTCTACCCGCTAAGCGGGATGGAAAATGGCTGACATTTACAGAGCGTTTAACACAGACGGAAGGGCACCACATCAACCTCACCCGCTACACATTCTTCTCTCTCATCATTGTAGTGTTCATCTGACGCGTGTTGTCACCTGGTTGTAGGGGGCGGGCTCTGTGCTGCCGGAGAGTGCACAACCAATGAATGCTCATTCATATAATGCGTCAAAGGCATGGGGGGGTGGTAAGGGGGGGGGGGGGGGGGACTATGAACTTCACAAAGAGAACAGAAGCTCATCTGTCTGATGCCTGGTGCTTTATGTACAGAAAGAGCTTGGGGCCAATTGTGATGTGAGATTTTGCATTTAAATTGTTAAATATTTTGCATGTCTTTAATTTTAACTCAGGCAAAGCAAATGTATTATTAGTGTTACATTAGTGATAATAACAGCAATTGTTTGATGGTTTAAGAAAACCCCTACCACCACCAAGACTGAGTCTCTTTATAATTTTACGATAGGGTTTCTTGGGGGGGGTTGTGCCTAAAACCAGTATGGCAAATGTTCCTCTGCTAAAGTCTTTCAACCTCCATAGGAAAGCCAGGCTGCCTAACTGCCAAGCTTTACCTTAGCATATGGTTTTGGGGGGTGGCAGGTGTTGAGATGTTCTATTCCCCCCATTGGTATGAAGTATGGCTGTTTGGAACTGGCTTGTATCAGAAGCCTTTAAGTAGCATGATGCCCTATTGGCTCTAGGGGTTGGACAGAACATCTATAAATCTGCTTGGTTAACCTCATCCACTCTCTCTCTTACCAACATCTGATGAAGGAGCATCTCAGACACCATGAGCTGAAAAGGACAACACAATGGAGCGCACAGCTCGGCAGCCATATTGAGACAGGCATGTGTCCTGTTCTGGAGAAAGCTGACCACAAATGAGGACTTAACTAGAGACATTTTAAGTAACTAAAAGGTCTGTGTGCCGCCTGAAACTATACGTCACCATTTACAAGGTGGTATGGTTGCCAATATTCAAATGTACTTTGCATATTGTTATTATTTATGAATATTATCAGAGGTGACTGTGCAGACCTATAAAAACCTGGGAGTGCAGCTGGATGATAAATTGGGCTGGACTGCCAATACTGATGCTCTGTGCAAGAGAGGACAGAGCCGACTATACTTCCTTAGAAGGCTGGCGTCCCTTCAACATCTGCAATAAGTTGCTGCAGATGTTCTACCAAACGGTTGTGGCGAGCGCCCTCTTCTATGCGGTGGTGTGCTGGGGAGGCAGCATAAAGAAGAGGGACACCTCACGCCTGGACAAACTGGTGAGGAAGGCAGGCTGTATTGTAGGCACGGAGCTGGACAGTTTGACATCCGTGGCAGAGCGACGGGCGCTGAGCAGGCACCTGTCAATCATGGAGAATCCACAGCATCCACTGAACAGGATCATCTCCAGACAGAGGAGCAGCTTCATCGACAGACTGCTGTCACCGTCCTGCTCCACTGACAGACTGAGGAGACCCCACACTATGCGACTCTTCAATTCCACCCGGGGGGGTAAACGTTAACATTATACAAAGTTATTGTCTGTTATACCTGCATTGTTATCACTCTTTAATTTAATATTGTTCTTTATCAGTATGCTGCTGCTGGAGTATGGGAATTTCCCCTTGGAATTAATAAAGTATCTATCTATCTATCTATTACCAATAATACAAATTGTTTAAATTGTTACTTAACTCCTGCTTGTCTTTTACTACACCTAATTGCCTGAGGTTCTAGATGTAGAAGTAAAGGTGGGGAGAAGTTATATACTACAATACCTTAGAAACAGCGGTAAGTCTGTGAGATTTGAGGCCTTCTGACAAAGGCTACACATTAATAATACAAAATGGGAAAGTACAGCAATATATTACTCTACTAAGACAAAACAGGGCCAAAGCCACCTTTCCCACGAACCCTTCACACAACCTCGGCTCCGGCAGGCAGCACGTTATTGGCCGTCATGAAAAGGAGAGAACATAACGGTGTTGGAATGTCGGCACGTAGTCACTAAATTTGAAACGCCTTGCGATTTTCTGTCATTTAAAATGGCACGGCTGGCCGACTGGGCAATCTGACACACAACGCGACATCACCTTATGAGGACAGAGGCAGACGGGTTGCTGAAGACCTGGCTGCAATGTTAGATGTATATTTGGGGTCACAAACTTGAAATGACTCATTGGTGGGTGTAACGGAGCGAGATGCAGAGGAGAGGAAGGTACGAAAAAAGATGATCCGCTGTGGCGACCCCTAACAGGAGCAGCCGAAAGATGAAGAAACTTGAAATGACTCATCAGTTAGGTGAATAAAGGCTCACATTGTTCTTTTAGAGATTTTACTTGTCACGCCCCTTGGTGTACATACCACAGACTTTAAGGAACGCGTGTGCTGTTTACGGAGCGTGCACACTTTTACTTTCATACACGGCGCCCAGCGGGTAAAAGTGCCCACTCAGTATCCTACTCAGAATGCGATGGCTTTGGGCGGATGTCCGGTGTGTGCGCCCCTCAGCTTTCCTAAATGGCGCACCTCAGATAATGGTGTCCTTGTCACCTAATGGATTGACCAGCACAACAGGGGGTTTATAGTGAAGTGCAGCCCCAATAAAATTAAAAGGTGCAGATTAAAAATATTCACCTGCTCAAAAATGAATGAGAAGAGTTGAATAACAGACGACCATTTTTACAATTCTGAGGAATGCGTAATTTTTTTTAATCACCTGGTAAATGAAGTTCTCTTAGTCTTTGTGTTCTTGATTGGAGACAACGCAGGCAGCCTACCAGGCCTTAGCCATGTAACATGACTGAATAAAGGGTGGCAGGGGTCTGCCCGTCATCCTGGCTCCCTTGGTGACCACCGCGTACTTCACATCACAGTATTTCTATCATTCATTTTGACGCCAAACTTGCACCCAAGACCACCCTCTGATATAAAACCCACCACAGTAAATGTAAGACGCTTCGCATCCAACCAATCCTTGTTTCACACATCAATCCATATCTTTGAGGTCCCTTGAGGGTCCACAGGTCATAATTCAAGCTAATCAATCGGGGTCCCTGGACTACAACCTATGTTAGCCCTCTTATCAGTCTGCCCTGTCTGAGGCTGAACCCTCGTAGAGACCCCCCATGATGGCACTTTACTGGATCGTGTGGTTCTTCGGAGACCCACTGCTTGACACAGAACCTTTTCATTCTGTAGAGGGTCTTTGAGGCTTCGAAAAGGTTCACAGGAACATTTCACCCATAACAGGCTACCAACAGTTAAAGACACCCTGAACTCGGCCTGTGTGACTGTAGGCAGTGAGGGACGCTTTAAACTGAGGGAGCCATTGAGGTTTCACAAGTCTATCACCGCTTGTTCAGGGTTATTTAGGGAGGAGGACTACATAAATGGCACAGTCTGGAACCTTCACCTGAATGGCTCTCGTGGCAACCAAAAATACTTCCTCAATGGCGTCGCTCTGAACGCCCACTTTTGCAACAAGGTGGAGAGAAACCACAGAGAGAAAGTCGCCTTACCTGAGCTCTGGGCTTGGCCCCTACAAAGCAGCTGACCTGCAATACAAAAGACACCAAAGAGCCATTAGTCACCACGGCGAAGTTTACATGGCTTACAACAGACTTGTGGTCTCCGGTTGCTTGGTACTTTTAATCAGATTTAAAAGTAACAGGTACAGACCGCGCCTGATATTTAAAGGCAGAAAATAAACATGACGTGACGCTGAAACACTCCACACAGAAGTCGACTGTTTTGTGATAGCAGCAGAAAAAAAATATATAAAGTTTTCTTTGCTTTTTAGCCCTCATGCATGAATGCCATTTTTAGAACGTTTCCATGAATGGCCTTGCAGACCATTTTAAACTGGTTAAATCCGCCTAACAAGCAATACAATAACTTCCGAAATTTTTATTACCTCTGAAACGAAGTAAATGTGATGTAAATTTTCAATGGTTTACATGTTACCTTTGTGATAGTAATGCGTGTTTAGTGTTCACCAAATCATAGAACATACACAGTGGTGCTTGGAAGTTTGTGAACCCTTTAGAATTTTCTATATTTCTGCATTAATGTGACCTAAAACATCATCAGATTTTCACTTAAGTCATAAAAGTAGATAAAGAGAAACCAGTTAAACAAATGAGACAAAAATATTATACTTGGTCATTTATTTATTGAGGAAAATGATCGAATATTACATATCTGTGACTGGCAAAAGTATGTGAACCTCACGGATGATCAGTTAGTTTGAAGGTGAAATTCGAGTCCGGTGTTTTCAATCAATGGGATGCCAATCAGGTGTGAGTGGGCACCCTGTGTTATTTAAAGAACAGGGATCTATCAAAGTCTGCTCTTCACAACACATGTTTATGGAAGTGTGTCATGGCACGAACAAAGGAGATTTCTGAGGACCTCGCAAAAAGAGTTGTTGATGCTCATCAGGCTGGAAAAGGTTACTAAACCATCTCTAAAGAGTTTGGACTCCACCAATCCACAGTCAGACAGATT
Organism: Polypterus bichir lapradei; assembly: GCA_026402145.1. Lineage (NCBI taxonomy): Eukaryota > Metazoa > Chordata > Cladistia > Polypteriformes > Polypteridae > Polypterus > Polypterus bichir. The sequence goes on from JANRMT010049829.1 coordinate 2,871,212, forward strand.
GTGTACAAATGGAGGAAATTCAAGACCATTGTTACCCTCCCCAGGAGTGGTCGACCAACAAAGATCACTCCAAGAGCAAGGCGTGTAATAGTCGGCGAGGTCACAAAGGACCCCAGGGTAACTTCTAAGCAACTCAAGGCCTCTCTCACATTGGCTGATGTTCATGTTCATGAGTCCACCATCAGGAGAACACTGAACAACAATGGTGTGCATGGCAGGGTTGCAAGGAGAAACCCACTGCTCTCCAAAAAAAAAAACATTGCTGCTCGTCTGCAGTTTGCTGAAGATCACGTGGACAAACCAGAAGGCTATTAGAAGAATGTTTTGTGGATGGATGAGACCAAAGTAGAACTTTCTGGTTTAAATGAAAAGCGTTATGTTTGGAGAAAGGAAAACACTGCATTCCAACATAAGAACCTTATCCCATCTGTGAAACATGGTGGTGGGAGTATCACGGTTTGGGCCTGTTGTGCTGCATCTGGGCCAGGACGGCTTGTCTTCATTGATGGAACAATGAATTCTGAATTATATCAGAGGATTCTAAAGGAAAATGTCAGGACATCTGTCCATGAAGTGAATCTCAAGAGAAGGTGGGTCATGAAGCAAGACAACGACCCTAAGCACACAAGTCGTTCTACCAAAGAATGGTTAAAGAAGAATAAAGTGAATGTTCTGGAATGGCCAAGTCAAAGTCCTGACCTTAATCCAATCGAAATGTTGTGGAAGGACCTGAAGCGAGCAGTTCATGTGAGGAAACCCACCAACATCCCAGAGTTGAAGTTGTTCTGTACGGAGGAATAGGCGAAAATTCCTCCAAGCCGGTGTGCAGGAATGAGCAAAAGTTACCGGAAACGTTTACTTGCAGTTATTGGGGGGTCACACCAGATACTGAAAGCAAAGGTTTACATACTTTTGCCACTCACAGATATGGAATATTCGATCATTTTCCTTAATAAATAAATGGCCAAGTATAATATTTTTGTCTCATTTGTTTAACTGGTTTCTCTTTATCTACTTTTAGGACTTGAGTGAAAATCTGATGATGTTTTAGGTCATATTCATGCAAAAATA
>JANRMT010049829.1:2896261-2909934 GCA_026402145.1 Polypterus bichir lapradei
CTATCTATCTATCTATCTATCTATCTATCTATCTATCTATCTATCTAATCCTGCCTACTTTACCAAATTCTATCTATTTATCTTTCTTATAGTGCCTTTCCTATCTATCTTTCTGCCTATTGAAACTGTGCCCTGGTACACCTGCCATAATTTTGCCCACCCCAGGGTATCCACCAGTTCAGTGAGTTTAGCGCCCCCTGCTGATGTGGCCGGCTTGTTATTGGTGGCACTCATGAGTTTTGTGTCGCCCCATCAGTTGCCACATTTTAAATTTCTCCTTTTCTTTCGCTCTTCCATTTTCATTGTCTGTACTTTCTTCTCTGATGTGACCCCCTCTCTTCTCTGCTCCCTGACTGATCCTTTGCCATCCCGTCTTTTTCCTCCCATCACTTCTTCTCCTCATTTTGGTCTCTTTCCAGGTTTATTTCCTTGTCAGTCGTCCAGTGATCTCCTTCACGTCTTGTGAGGTGTCCTCAGGTTTTGTCCTCCATGAAGCTCAGCTCGATTGTGTTACTTGTGCTGTTGTCATTCCTGCGGTGTCCTTTTCTATTTCTCCCCACCACTGATCCTCACTTTTCATTTATCTTTTTCGTCTTCAGGTGTGCTGGTCTGCTGTTTCCAAGTTCTGAGCTCAGGTACATTCTTTGAATTCTCATCTTTGTGATTTTTTTTTTTATTTTTACTGTCAAATTGTGTTTCTCAATAAAAAAAGAAAACAGTAAACGGACGATCGAGGCAGCGACTGCTTTCTTCTTCAAGTGCCTTTCAAATCAGGGGACACCCGGCCAGTTTGTGTCCACACACATTAAAGACCCCCCCGTCATTTCATTTTTTTGACCCAGTGAATGTTAAAACGTCGCCAGCCCATCACAGTCGGGTGCCACTCTTCTGTCACGGACCACCTGCTGCTGTCCTTTGCTTTCTCGAGTCCGTATTCAGTGTCCGCAAACAGCAGGGTGATGACTTGCACGATTGGGGACGTTTGTGATATGAATTCAAGAAGACAGCCAGTGTAAAGAATCCCTCGTATCCAAAGATTTGGGGGTCTTTCCTAGGGGTCCCAGGCCATTTTCGAAGATCTTTGTATAGAATAAGCGACACTTGATCTCTTGTCACGCTTGCTTTGCTTTACCTGATGATGTCTCAAAGGCTCGCAGGGACACAGGGGACAATGGCTTTTCATTTCAATACTTTTCAGGGGTCACTTGGCACTTTTTCCAATGAGTTCAAATTATTCCACATGCGCTAAGTCCTCTAATGCTTTGATTGAGAGGCCTGTTCCTCGCATGGCTCTCTTGATTTCGAGATCGGATTTCTCGCTCGGCCACATTTTTGGTTTGTTTGTCCTCGTCCTGCTGTGACGTCACTCCCGGAGGCCGCAGCTCTTTGTGAATTTTATTCCTGATGACTCCAAACTGCCTGAGCGCAGCAAAGGGGGCATTCTGGAAAATGAGATGTCCGACGTCTGTTCTTTCTTCTCAGATGCCTGTGGTATCCCCACAGCCAGCAGTCGGATTGTGGGGGGCACAGCTGCTGCGGATGGGGCCTGGCCGTGGCAGGTGAGCCTCCATCGAAATGGACGCCACATCTGCGGGGGATCGCTCATCAACGAGCAGTGGGTGCTGTGCGCCGCGCACTGTGTCGTGTAAGTATGCCGACTTCTCAGGGCCGTCCTTCAGTCATTAGGGGTCTCGACCGACATCGGGGGTCTATTGACGTGCACTGGCAGGTCCCTGTCCCCACAAAGGGACATCAATCCTAGCACCAGTGACCTCACGGTGCTCTGTGTCCTGATCACTCATTTGAAACATGTCCCATTCCCACAGGGGCTACAGCAGCTCCATATTTACAGTCTACTTGGGTCTCTACACCATGGACCAGCCGAGCTCTCACACTGTGGTGGGTAACGTGAGGAACATCATCGTGTACCCCGGATACTCGTCACCCTCCTTGGGAAAGGATGCCTCCCTTCTGCAGCTGGACCGGCAAATCAACTACAGTGCTTTCATCCGTCCCATCTGTCTGCCCAACGCCAGTGACGTCTTCATGTCCCAAAACAGCTGCTGGGTGACAGGCTGGGGCTACGTCAATGAAGGAGGTGAGAGCGTCGCCCTTCTGGGTCCACCATATTGTTAGAGCAGGGCGCTCCACTGTCACTCGTTTGAACTCGTAATACAAGTGGCCTTCTTGGTGGTCATCTGAAGGAAGTGACGTGCGGTGAGGTTCATGGCTGGTGACTCCTTCAGGGTCAGAGTTACAAATACATGAATCGCAAAGAGTGGCTTATTGACTATTCAATTGGCAGCCAGCACACTACCGGTTATGGTTCATATCTCATCTCATTCTTTACACACACAGGTAAGGCGCATATCTGGAAAAGAAAGAACGAGAGAGAGAGTGGAGAGAGAGAGTTTGGAGAGAGGGAGAGCAGAGAGAGGGAGAGCGGAGAGAGAGAGCGGAGAGAGAGAGTGGAGAGAGAGAGTGGAGTGAGGGAGAGTGGAGAGAGAGAGAGAGAGAGAGAGAGTGGAGTGAGGGAGAGCGGAGAGAGAGAGCGGAGAGAGAGAGAGTGGAGAGAGAGAGTGGAGTGAGGGAGAGTGGAGAGAGAGAGAGAGAGCGGAGAGAGAGAGCAGAGAGAGAGAGTGGAGAGAGGAAGTGGAGAGAGAGAGAGTGGAGAGAGAGAGTGGAGTGAGAGAGAGTGGAGAGAGGAAGTGGAGAGAGAGAGTGGAGAGAGAGAGTGGAGAGAGAGCGGATTTGCTCCTCACCCTCCATGTGTTCTCAATTTGCTGTTGCAATTCCACAATTCACACTCATAAATACAAATTAAAGTACAGAGTGGTGCACAAAAAAAAGAAACAGATTTCAATCTTCAGTTTACCGTCTTTACGCGTGTACCACGTGCGTATTTTTTCCCGAAAATTAGCATTAGAAATTCAGGTGCGCGTCATGCACGAGGAATATGGTAGGGTTGGGTTTTCTTTGTTTTTGAATCAGTTTGGCGTCGTCATTCAGCATGGATAGTAGCAAGCGTTTACGCTCCTTCACAGTGGGAGAGAAACTAAAAGTGATTTTGGAAGCAGAGAAGATAGGAAATCGGGCAGCAGGTCTCAAGTACGGTGTTCCAGAGTCATGTGTTCAAGACTGGCGACGGAAGAAAGAAAAACTTTCGTCAGGCAACATAAACAGACGGGCATTTTGCGGAAAACGTGCCCAGTTCGCACAAGTTGAAGTTGCACTCACTGATTACATTCAAGACAGGCATCAGCTTGGATGTGCAGTGTCCACGGAAATGATTCAGATGAAAGCTTGTGACATAGCGAAAGAATGTGAAATACCCATCACTCAGTTCAAAGCAAGCTGCGAATGGGTTACGTGCTTCATGAGAAGGAATGGCTTATCAATAAGACACTACATGACCATTTCGCAGTGTCTACCAGACACATATGAAGAAAAGTTACTAGCTTTCTAAAAATACAGTGCATCCGGAAAGTATTCACAGCGCATCACTTTTTCCACATTTTGTGATGTCACAGCCTTATTCCAAAATGGATTAAATTCATTTTTTTCCTCAGAATTCTACACACAACACCCCATCATGACAACGTGAAAAAAGTTTACTTGAGGTTTTTGCAAATTTATTAAAAATAAAAAAACTGAGAAAGCACATGTCCATAAGTATTCACAACCTTTGCCATGAAGCTCCAAATTGACCTCAGGTGCATCCTGTTTCCACTGATCATCCTTGAGATGTTTAATTGGAGTCCACCTGTGGTAAATTCAGTTGATTGGACGTGATTTGGAAAGGCACACACCTGTCTATAGAAGGTCCCACAGTTGACAGTTCATGTCAGAGCACAAACCAAGCATGAAGTCAAAGGAATTGTCTGTAGACCTCCGAGACAGGATTGTCTCGAGGCACAAATCTGGGGAAGGTTACAGAAAAATTTCTGCTGCTTTGAAGGTCCCAATGAGCACAGTGGCCTCCATCATCCGTAAGTGGAAGAAGTTCGAAACCACCAGGACTCTTAATAGAGTTGGCCGGCCATCTAAACTGAGCGATCAGGGCAGAAGGGCCTTAGTCAGGGAGGTGACCAAGAACCCAATGGTCACTCTGTCAGAGCTCCAGAGGTCCTCTGTGGAGACAGGAGAACCTTCCAGAAGGACAACCATCTCTGCAGCAATCCACCAATCAGGCCCATATGGTAGAGTGGCCAGACGGAAGCCACTCCTTAGTAAAAGGCACATGGCAGCCCGCCTGGAGTTTGCCAAAAGGCACCTGAAGGACTCTCAAACCATGAGAAACAAAATTCTCTGGTCTGATGAGACAAAGATTGAACTCTTGGTGTGAATGCCAGGCGTCACGTTTGGAGGAAATCAGGCACCGCTCATCACCAGGCCAATACCATCCCTACAGTGAAGCATGGTGGTGGCAGCATCATGCTGTGGGGATGGAACTGGGAGACTAGTCGGGATAAAGGGAAAGGTGACTGCAGCAATGTACAGAGACATCCTGGATGAAAACCTGCTCCAGAGCGCTCTTGACCTTAGACTGGGGCGACGGTTCATTTTTCAGCAGGACCACGACGCTAAGCACACAGCCAAGATATCAAAGGAGTGGCTTCAGGACAACTCTGTGAATGTCCTTGAGTGGCCCAGCCAGAGCCCAGACTTGAATCCGATTGAACATCTCTGGAGAGATCTTAAAATGGCTGTGCACCGACGCTTCCCACCCAACCTGATGGAGCTTGAGAGGTGCTGCAAAGAGGAATGGGCGAAACTGGCCAAGGATAGGTGTGCCAAGCTTGTGGCATCATATTCAAAAAAACTTGAGGCTGGAATTGCTGCCAAAGGTGCATCGACAAAGTATTGAGCAAAGGCTGTGAATACTTATGTACGTGGGATTTCTCAGTTTTTTTATTTTTAATAAATTTGCAAAAACCTCAAGTAAACTTTTTTCACGTTGTCATTATGGGGTGTTGTGTGTAGAATTCTGAGGAAAAAAATAAATGTAATCCATTTTGGAATAAGGCTGTAACATAACAAAATGTGGAAAAAGTGATGCGCTGTGAATACTTTCCCGATGCACTGTAATTGCAAAGTTTATAACCAATCACAACTTATCAGACCCCTGGAGGTTTCTAAACCCAAACTCAAGAACACATTCCTTCTACTTACCAGAACATCATTGCTACTCAAGAATTGATTATTTCTTTATAGATAATATTTTCTTGCCTACGATCAAATCTTGCAAGTACGATGCTATTGTTATTTCCGACCATGCACCTCTGATCTTGGAGCTAAAGTCACTAAGCCCCACAAGCTCACCTCGCAGATGGCGCCTTAACCCACTTCTATTAGCTGACGAGAATTGTACAGAATTTAAATCCAAACAAATCAGTTTCTTCCTAGAGACAAATACATCCTCAGAGGTCTCTGCAGGAATACTCTGGGAAACTCTAAAGGCCTTCTGAAGAGAACAGATTATCTCATATCTTTCCCACAGAAATAAATTAGAAACCAAGAAAGTAGCAGAGCTAAGAAGCGAAATTATTAGAATAGATGAAGAACATGCCAGGCGTCCAAGTGAGGCTCTATATAGAAAAAGGCAGGCTCTGCATTCAGAACTAAACCGCTTGACAACTAAAGAAACTGAACAACTCATTTATAAATCCAGACATCATTATTATGAACACAGAGAGAAAGCTAATAAGCTTTTAGCTCAACAAATCCACAAGCAAGAAGTTCGCAATGCAATCCCAGCAATCACCAACACGAACGGAGATGAAATCATTGACCATAAAAATATAATGCACACATTTAGAGACTACTATAAATCCTTATATTCTACTGAGTTTAAAGAAGACAACACACAATCTAATGCATTTCTGGATACATTACAGATACCACAAATACAGTAGATACTTTTAGTGAGGAGGAACTGGATAAACCTCTGGCGCTATCAGAATTACTAGATGCTATAAAGTCACTTCAAGGTGGGAAAGCAGCAGGCCCTGATGGCTGCCCTTCAGAATTGTATAAAAATTTTTTCCAGCCACATATTTCTTTCACTATCTTCAAATTAGGAACTTTGTTAAACAGAACCTGCCCGATTTTCCTTATCTTGCACCCTCCTCCATGCCGGAAAAAATAAAATGCGAACGCTGCAATCAAATTCCAGCCTCACTGGGTCACATGTTCTGGGCCTGCACCACATTAACATCAGTTTGGACGAGAATTTTTAAGTGCCTTTCAGACAGCTTTGGTCTCACAATCCCTCCTAACCCATTAACAGAAGTGTTTGGGGTTCTTCCAGATGGGTTTAAAGTGGAGAAGGACAAACAAACTGTGATTGCCTTCATTACACTATTGGTACGCAGACTTATTTTGCTAAACTGGAAGAATCCTAACTCTCCTCTTTTAAGTCAGTGGGAAACTGATGTTTTATATTATTTGAAATTGGAAAAAAATCTTATTCTCAGTTAGAGGATCTGTGCAGAACTTTTTCAAAACTTGGCAGGATCTAATCGATAAGAGTTTAGATTAAGCTCTTAAAGCACCGAGGAAGTAATTCTCTCCGCATTTCTTCTTCTTCTCCATTCATTTCTATTGGCCTATTAAACTCATTAATTTAGGTATGTTTACAAGCCTTAAGTTCTACTCTGTTGGCCATGCTGTCTCTCTCAGGGGTGGTTGTTTTCAATCCTATTCTTTGTAAAAATTGATCTATTTGTAAGGAATGATTAGGATAAAATTAATAAAATTTAAAAAAAAAAAAGAAATGCATTAGGGAAAGAAGATCACAGTTAATGTATACTTTCTAATAAAGACAACAATACATTGACAAAAAATAAAAAAATAAATAAAAACCTTGCTTATATTAAGTTATAAAGTGTGCTAAAAAGTAAAAAAGAAGTCTCTCATACATCACTCGCACAATAAAAGCGTGGACGCTTTTCATCAATCAATAAAGTCTTAGCAAAAGCGCCCACGCTTTTATGTTACAAGTGATACAATACAATACAATACAATAGTTTATTTTTGTATAGCCCAAAATCACACAGGAAGTGCCGCAATGGGCTTTAACAGGCCCTGCCTCTTGACAGCCTCCCAGCCTTGACTCTCTGAGAAGACAAGGAAAAACTCCCCAAAAAAAACCTTGTAGGGAAAAATGGAAGAAACCTCAGGAAAGGCAGTTCAAAGAGAGACCCCTTTACAGGTAGGTTGGGCGTGCAGTGGGTGTCAAAAGAAGGGGGGTCAATACAATACAATACACAGAACAGAACAAATCCTTAATACAGCATAATAATAAAAATTTTAGAAGTATGGAGCAGAATTTAACAGTAGATGATGTCCCATAATAAGATTTGGATATTTTTAGAGTCCTGGAGACCTCATCCATCAAGCTGCCTCCCCCATTTGACCATTCCATGGCTGAAACAGTGCTGGGCCAGCCAATCCGATGGAAGGATCCCTCTTTCCCATGATTCCTGCGATCCTCCATCAGGGATGACTTTACCATAGGCAGGCAAACAACTTGGCAGGTGGGCCGTGGCACCAAGTGCCACATTTGAGTACCGAGAACAGAAACAGAACAGGTGAGGGTTAGTATTCAATTCTAACTGTCATGTTACTTCTGTTTTAGTGCTAATGACTAACAACAGAGATGCAGTCTATACAGCTAATCAGCAGCTCTAGTCAGGGTGTGCTAAACTGAAGTAGTGAGTCTTAAAAGCTGAGACCGAAGGGGCATCTCTTATAGTAGCAGGTAGACCACCCCACAGTTTAGGGGCCCTGTAACTAAAAGCTCGACCTCCCACTGTTATTTTATTAATCCTTGGAATCCTAAGCAGACCGGCATCTTGAGATCTTAATGTGCGCTCAGGTTTGTAAGTCATGATAAGTTCAGACAAGTAAGTCGGACCTCAGCCATTTAATGCTTTATATGTTAAAAGGAGGATTTTGAAATGTGCCCTAAACTTAACCGGGAGCCAGTGTAAGGATTTAAGAACTGGGGTTATGTGTTCATAGTGATGTATGAGAGACTTATTTTTTACTTTTTAGCACACTTTTTAACTTAATATAAGCATTATTTTTTATTTATCTATTATTTTCAACTTTTTAGTCTTGGGTTTGTTTTAGTATAATTTTGTGATTAATATGTTAACACTTCCTTTAATATTTCTATCTTTTACTAGCACCATCTATTGGTGAAATCTTGAATTATTCTTCATATCAAAATTTCATTTCTTAATTAACATGAATTAATTGACCAATTACTGATTATGGATTCGTGTATTGTCATCGGAAGTGAGCGAGTGTGCAAAACGTCAAGTCATTTGGACAATAGGAAGTGGGTTAAATATCGATTACAAGATTTGTACCAGACAACAAACAGGTGAAGTTAAAAGAAGCGGGGTGGTAATAAAAATGATCAAAATTATTGAAATCAAACAGAAAACAAATTCATAGTACAGACCAGTGGGCACGTTTATTTTATGTTATAATTATTAGCTTTTTTACTTTTCATAATGAAAGCCTCCCCTGACCGCACGTCCCTGTCTGAAGGCAGCAAAATGGCCCTCATCCTTAAAAAGGACAAGAAAACAGAAACACAAAAGAGGGAGTCAGGCAACAGCAACATATGCATAAACAAACAAATAAATGAATGAATGAATTAAACACCAGGGTCACTCTCTAGCTCAAACATGAGACAAAAATTGAGGTCAAAGTACACAGACATTGGGATTTATCAGGGTCTCTGAACCCGAAAAGTGTGGCAGGCTTCAAGTCACATGCCAGACCTGCATTGTCACATGTAGGACAGGCCTCACCAGCAGGAATCATCAGCCTGGTCTCAAACACAAGCAGCAGGCTTCAGGGCCTACACTGGTCAAAATGTAGAACAGCAGTCAGAATCTACGTAAGCCACCACAATTCAGGGTGTTCTTTAGAAATGTAAGGATTTAGTGCATGAGGTATGTAATACGCAAGAACAGTTGCCAGAGATATTCAAAATTTTCAAATGTGTGCTTTGGTGTAAATGATTTAAGTCTAAATATTCTTGATTGGGCCAGCATGGTGGCGCAGTGGAAGCGCTGCTGCCTCACAGTAGTGTGTAATTAATGAAAAAGTATTTTGTAACGCATTATATTAATAAAATGACTTTTGTCATTCCAACAGTTGGCACATCACAAGCATGTAGTAGTAAAATGCATTGCTACAAATGTTTGTGATGCGCCATCTGTTGGAATGGCAAATGCAATGCATGTGTCTCTGTTACATGCCATTTGGTATAGGATTTGTAAAAGCAGTGTTAATGTTTCTGATGTGCCATCTGTTAGAATAACAGAGACACAGCAACCGGATGGACACACAGATACACATACACTTTTCCTTTCATTAAGGTTATCTGTTTCATTTCTTTGTGATTTATGTGTCCTACCTAATATCTGAGATCATTTACAACAAAAAAAGTGAGGAGTAATGTGTATTGAATCTTTATATCGCAGGAAAGGCAGTTCAAAAGTGCAATCACAGTGGTTGTCTCTACCTAATCCTTGTTTGTGCTTTTCCCAGTTGCACTCCCAAGCCCTGGCACTCTGCAACAAGTCCAAGTCCCGATCATCAACACCGCCACCTGTGCCAGCTTATACAGCAGTTACAAGATCACCATACTCAGCGACATGATATGTGCCGGAGACTCGAAGGGTGGGAAGGACTCCTGCCAGGTAGGGAGATGGGAGATGGTAGTCCATACTGAACCAATGGCCGCCTGCTTTGGGCTAGCACCGCATGTCATGATGGAAATATTTCTTATTTCTTTTACCTTTGCTGGGACTGACCCCTGTCCAGGGCTTGATACTTTCTTGTTCCCAGTGATGCCAAGATGGATTCTACCATGAAAAGGGTATGAGGAATTAAATTTTAGGTTGTGTTACTTATATACAGTGGTGTGAAAAACTATTTTCCCCCTTCCTGATTTCTTATTCTGTTGCATGTTTGTCACACACAATGTTTCTGATCATCAAACACATTTAACCATTAGTCAAATATAACACAAGTAAACACAAAATGCAGTTTTTAAATGATGGTTTTTATTATTTAGGGAGAAAAAAAATCTAATGGTTAAATGTCTAGAATCTAATCTAATGATTAGAAATCAGGAAGGGGGCAAATGGTTTTTCACACCACTGTACATATAAAATGCAAAGGTTATGTGCCAACCACTGGAGCCAGAACCTTGATCTTGCTCTTGATTGATGGCATATGACCTGATATGCTCTGATGACATAACCAATTTCCGGTAGCAGCAACCTCGCCAGACAGCCCTGCACTTATGTGCTTCCAGTAGCAAAGTGATAGGCAAATGAAGAGGCATGTTGGAAAGAAATTGAAGAGCAGCAACATCTTCTGAGCATCGAGTAAATCACGGAGAATGATGATGTGACAAAGAACACCATAACAGGATGAACAAAGCGAGCAGTGCCAAGTGCAAGATGCAGAAAGTGAGACCAAGAAAGATGGAGAAATGCATGCAAATGTTGGTCCATGTGTAACTACTGGGGCCAGAACCTTGAGCTTGGTCTTCATTGACAACGTATGACCTGATATGCTCTGGTGATGCAAAACCTTGCGGTAGCAGCAACCTCACCAAACTGACCTGTGATGGTCTGCTTCCTACAGCAAAGTGATGATAGACAAGTGAAGCCACAAGGCAGAAAGATAAAAAAGACCAGTGACATCTGCTGAGCGTTAGGCAAATTGCCTCTGAGAGCCAATAACATGACAAAGAATATCATAATAGAAAGAAGAATATGAAGAAAAGAACCATCTGATGAACGTCAAGTGCAGAATACAGAATGCAAGAACAAGAAAGATGAAGAAATTCATGTGACTGCCGGTCCTCATGTAACTGCTGGGGCTGGAACTTTGATCTCAGGTATGATCAGAAGCTTATAGCCTGATACATTCTGGAAATTCCGAAAATTTCAAGTTGCGACGACCTCAGTAACCCGACCTGTGTTTGTTGGTTTTTTACATCAAAGTGACAGGCAAGCAAAATGACCCAGCAGAAAGAAAAAAGGAGCACAGCAACATCTGTTGAGCGTCAAGTGCATAATACAGAATGTTGAGAACAAGAAATTCGGAGAGAAAATATCTGACCGGGGAATAAAGTGTAACTACTGGGACTAGAACCTTGATTTTTGGTTTTCATAAAAGGCTTATGGCCTGACATGTTCTAGAAAGGGCAACACGGTGACACTGTTGCCTCACAATAAGGAGACCAGGGTTCCCATCCCAGGACCATCCCAGTTTGCTTGTTCTCCCCATGTCTAGTCTCCTCCCACAGTCCAAAGCCATGCAGGTTGGGTGGATTGGCTAAGCTAAATTGACCTGTGTGTGAGTGTTCACCCTGTGATTGACTGGTGCCCAGTCCAAGGTCTGTTCCTGCCTTGCACCCTAAACTGGCTGGGTTGGCTCCAGCAGCACCTGCAAGCCTGTTCTGGCCAAAGCGGGTAAGAAAATGACTGACTGTCATTTGTTTGAGGTACACACTTCTATGTGACTTTATTCTTCTGTATTTCTCCATCCATTCATTTGTAAGTCTGAAGTCCCAGCTGCGCCAGCTGCAGTGCCCCATATTTATGATCGTCATCCCCCACATGTGTGTTTTAAGTGATTAGTTTGTTTCTCATGTCTTTGAATGGCTGAATAATTTCAGCTAATAACTCCAAAGTCACTAAACGGTCTCGTTCTGCCCGCTGTGCCACTCACTGCTGCCCCCTCTCTGTCTCTTTCTGCAGGGCGACTCCGGAGGCCCACTGGTCTGCAAGAGAAGTGACGGTTCCTGGGTGCAGGCGGGCATAGTCAGCTGGGGAGTGGGCTGCGCCGAGGCCTACAAGCCGGGGGTGTACTCACGCGTCACCTCCTTCGTCACATGGATCGAAGCCAACAGCAATGTGACGTCGAGCTCGGGCATCGGCCTGCAGACATTTTCACAGGACCTGATAGCAAACGTCTCTTATTTCTTAGACTTGAAGGCTGGCGCTGGCCACTGGGAGGTCACCCTGTGTGTGCTGATGTGTCTTTGTCTGACAGGACTGTTCACTTGATTGTGTGCCCATGGAATGAGATGGACATCATAAGCGGGGAGTCTCTGTGCCATGTGGGTACCAATTCTAGAAGCTTTGAAATTGCACCTTTTTTTTTTTTTAACGATCCTGTGCCAAAGGTATTGAGTGTCTGGATTTGAAGACTATGATCATGGCAGCTTGCCATGCTTGGGATCATTCGGGAGCGCCCACTGTCATTGCTCTTCTTTCCATTTGTGAGGACTGTGCAGCCCGCTGCAGACTTCTTCGCCGCAGCCAAACTGTGCCCTGCGATCAGGAGGTGCCCGGCGCAAATTCTGATTGTGTTGAGGACGTTGGATGTTGTCCCTCACATGCAGGGACGTGCGGTCAGGGGAGACAGGTGAAAGTAAAAAAAAAAAACTAATAATAAAATAAATTTGTCCCCTGATTTGTGCTATTTTATTTCTGTATGATTCCAATAATTTCGATCATTTTGATAGTCAAAATCGCTGCATTGGCGCATTTCCTGTTCAAATACACGAGAGAAACGCGAGGTGCGGCACACGGGGTTGATGCGTGTGATTGGCGCGTGCCTGTCGCTGTCTCTCTGGATGTCACCAATATAATGTCTGCAGACACGTTTATTATACACCCCGACACTCCACAGTCTGACTAATATCTTTTAATGTATGTGTCTGACATATTTAGTCTTGCTGATCGGACATAAAACCGCAGGGAGAGGGCACAAGGCGAGGCAGACAGTACCGTGGCGTCCTGAAGGGGGCGCATGTGAGCCCAACACGCGCTCGTCTCGCTGCTGCTCTTCTGCGCAGAGGCGCCGATAAGTTAGCGACATCAGGAAGTCACGTGCACCGCAGCGCTCCGTTTATTTTTATTTTTTGTTCCAACTGACTGCCAAAATGGAAGATTAACACATTTAAAACTAAAGGAAAATAAGGAGGACTTTTACAAGAAAGTGGCGGAAATTTTCATGCAGAAAGATAAGCGCATGGACTTCATTTACAAATCAAGGTAAAGACCATAAACGGCTCTCAATTTTATAAAAAATGGGATCAGACTAAGAAAAAAAAAACAATCCAATATTTAAAAACTACATTTTCACCTTAATTAAAATATTCTTTTGTTTTTCTTGTTATCCTTTTGTTGAACAGTCTGTATTAAAATCGATTAAAGCATCAGAATGAAAAACTTTAAAAAACAACTAAATATTTCAATTAAGGTCAAAATTGAAAACCTTTTTTCTTTTTGTACACCACTCTATACATTGATTTGTATTAATGAGTTTGAATTGTGGAATCGCAACGGCAAATTTAGAACACACGGAGGGTGAGGAGCAAATGCGCGCTCTCCTCTCTCTCTCTGTCTCTCTCTCTCCGCTCTCTCTCTCTCTCCCTCCTCTCTCTCTCTCTCTCTCTCGCTCTCTGTCTCTCTCTCTCTCCGCTCTCTCTCTCTCTCTCTCCACTCTCTCTCTCATTCTCTCTCTCTCTCCGCTCTCTCTCTCCCTCCTCTCTCTCTCTCTCTCTCTCCACTCTCTCTCTCTCTCTCCGCTCTCTCTCTCTCTCTCTCCGCTCTCTCTCTCTC
>JANRMT010049829.1:2975148-2993491 GCA_026402145.1 Polypterus bichir lapradei
TTCTATCTATCTATCTATCCTGCCTACTATACCAAATTCTATCTATCTATCTATCTATCTATCTATCTATCTATCTATCTATCTATCTATCTATCTATCTATTCTGCCTACTATACCAAATTATTTCTATCTATCTATCTATCTATCTATCTATCTATCTATCTATCTTGCTTACTATACCAAATTCTTTCTATCTGTCTATTTTATGTACAGGTGGGTTTAGTGTTTCAATTTTACCTCCACAACAGCTTTGTCGTCTTGTGTTTTGTACATTTGTGTCTTTAACTCGTCCGTAAGACCACTCAGAGACCACTCAGAGACCAATCAGATCCCTAATACAATGCCAGGTAAAGGGCCTGTGGGCAACAGCAGCTCATATAGCCGGACCCTTGTCCTGCTAGTTTTGGTAAGGACGACATAAATGTACCAAAACAGAAAATAAATGTCTCTGGAAATGAATGGAAGAGGAGAGCCAATCCGTAAGCAGCCATTCTCATATGACAGGCCCACTCATTTGTTTCCGCCGTACGCCGTTAAATATTTGGGTTTGAGATTAAGAGCTGCATAGGAGGTGAGAGTTCAGAATTTCAGCTTTCATTCCCTGGTGTTGACGTGTAGATGCATTAAACAATAGAGCAGTCATCACTTTTTACAGCAGACAACGTGATTTTTTATTTCCTGAACACCTGACAGACAGGTGTTTCTTGTCCCCAGGCATGTTTTAGTGACACGTGTGTCCTGTCAGATGGATTGTTTGAATAATCCGCAGCTCTGAGTGTGATCTCTTGGTTTAAGCCTCGGATTTCTCTGGTGCAGACCACCTTGGCTCTGTAGGCCTTTTTCTTTTTTTGTGGTCCCAAGTTTAGACAGAAGTTAAGTTTCAGGTCACCCATCTTCACCCCAGCCTCACACCCCCATAACTGTCATGAATTTGGGGTACCACAGCATAGCAAGTCCTGGTACTTGGTGATTTGTAAAAGTGGCCATGTCTGTGTACAGCGGTGTTGAGACCACCATCCTTATGGTGTATGGAGACCACGGGAGTGGGGGCACATGAAGGTTCAGTCCTAACTGTTTGCCATAGTAAGGGAAGCAGTCGCTGGAGAAATGAGACAAGGACCACCAACGGAAGTCCTGTATGCAGATGGTATGTTATTAATTACTAATAGTGAGGAAGAATTAGGAGAGAAGTCTCTAGAATGGAAAGGCAGATTGGGATTAAAACTGAACCAGGATAAGACAACAAAGGTAAGGATAGCAGGCGCCAAACAGCGAACTGTACAGGAATCTGGAAGGTGGCCATGGATGTCAATGTGGTTTGTGGCAGAAACGAAGCTTCAAAGCCCATCAGGTGCACAGAATGCTTGAAATGGGTTCATGGAAAATGACAAAGGACAGGAGATGTGGAGAAGATGGAACCCCATGGACAGTCAGCCACCCAGCAGACTTGGTGATGGAAGGTGAGCTGGTAAGTTTCGTGATCGTGGCAGGGGTACCGGGGAGTACTGGTGGGGCAGGCTGTGCCAAGGCTGCCAGACTGAAGTGTGGTTGTCAAAACTTTGGAGAAGTTACTACCGTTGTGGAAAATCCGAGGCAACTTCATGAAAAAGGAAAGGGAGTGTGTGTGCCTGTGTGGAGTCTGGTGGGGAGACCAGGCCATTAAAATCTGAACACCTGAAGGTGTTACGGAGAACTGATAAGAAGGATGTGTGGCGTCTCACTGAAACAGACATGCAGGAAAAACGACCGAGGCAGCAAAAAGAGTCTGAAACCAAGAAGTGCCGTTTAGCAGAGCTACTGTGGATGATGACATCTGGGCCAAGCAAAGTCCTGGTTTGTCAGTGGATGGTAAATGAGGCCAAGGAAATGCTGGGCCGATGACGTGAGATTAGATATGAAAGAAATGGGGCCTACAGTTGCTGGCGCACGTGATAGAAGCAGGTGGAGGAGAGGAATTAGGGTTAAAATGGCCAGTCGGGGTTATGCTGGAAACCAGCTGTACAACTGAACTGTGCCTCTGTGTTCATTTTGGATTAGGAGTTATTTTTATTTAGCTAATTATTCTTAGAA
The DNA here is from genome assembly GCA_026402145.1 of Polypterus bichir lapradei. Classification (NCBI taxonomy): domain Eukaryota; kingdom Metazoa; phylum Chordata; class Cladistia; order Polypteriformes; family Polypteridae; genus Polypterus; species Polypterus bichir. The sequence goes on from JANRMT010049829.1 coordinate 2,977,219, forward strand.
CAATGTGGACGAGAGCAGGCCACTTAGCCCAAGAAAACTCATCAGTCCTGTCCACTTACATCAAGTCGAGTTTAGAAGGCCCCTAAAGTCCTGCTGTCCACCACAAGGCTTGGTCACTCACTCCATGTGTCTGTGGTTCTCTTCCTAATGTTTGTGTGAGATTTCCCCTTCACAAGTTCCCCACTGTGTCCCCGTGTTTTCAATTAACTCACTTTAAAGTCACCGTCTCGATCCACTGGACTGATTACCTTCATCATTTGAAACACCTCAGTCAGGTCTCCTCGTCATCTCTGTAAAGGCTCAGCTCTTTTAATCTTTCTTCATCGTTCATCCCCTGTAGCCCTGAAATCAGCTGAGTCGCTCTTCTGTGGACTTTCTCTAGCCTTGCTGTGTCTGGTGGGCCCAAAACTACCCACGGTACTCCAGATGAGGCCTCACCCGTGTGTTATAAAGCCAGAGCAGAACCTCTTGTGACTTGTACTCCTCACATTAATGGCTTCTGAACACTGTCTGGAAGTCAATAGCTTAGATTCCACTGTGACTCCTAAGTCCTTCTCATAAGGTGGACTATCAATTTTCATTTTGTATTCAAACCTCACATTTTTACTTCCAAAGTGTAATTCTTTACATTTACTGATATTAAATTTCATCGTCCACAGATCTGCCCAAGTCTGTCTGCTGTCCAAGACCCTCTGTGATGATTCAATGGATTCTCGATGATCTGCCAGTCCACCTCTCTTGTTATCATCTGCAAACTTCAGCAGCTTGTTCTTTATATTCCTCTCTAAATCATTTATAGATATTAAAAATAGCAGCGGCCCCCACACTGCCCCCTGCTGGTCACCACTCTTAACATCACCCAATTCTGATGAGGTTCCTCACACCATCACCCTCTTCTTCCTGTATCTGAGCCAATTCTGCACCCATTTAAAAACATCAGCCTGAACTGCTACTTCTTGTAGTTTGATACCCAACCTCTCATGTGGCACCTCATCAAATCTGCACAGACTCTGCCAGGGATTAGGGATGCTTACTGACTCATAATTGAATATCGTCTTCATTTCACCTTCCAGACCAACTATGCCAATTTTAATGGCGACAACAAACCAACCTGCCAATCAATTACCTGCAACATCATGCGATTCATCTTTTAATCTTTCCTCATAACCCGTCCCCTGTAGCTCCCCATAATCAGCCCAGTCGCTCTTCTCTGGACCTTCTCTTGTGCTGTTATGTCCTTTTTGTAGCCTGGAGACCCAAACTGCACCCAGGACTCCAGATGAGGCCTCACCAGTGTGTTATAAAGCTTGAGAAGAACCGCCTGTGACTCCACACGTCAAGGCGCTATATAACCTGACATTCTGTTAGCCTTCTTAATGGCCTCTGAACAATGTCAGGAAGTCGATATTTTAGAGTCCACTATGACTCCTAAATCCTTCTCATGAGGTGGACTCTCGATTTTCAGACCTCCCATTGTGTGATCAGACCTAACAAGACTTAAAGTTAATGCCAGCATTAGGCTCCGTTCTTTTAATCTTTCCATCCCCTGTAGTCCCCTGTAATCAGCCTAGTTGCTCTTATCTAGACCTTCTCTTGTGCTGTTATGTCTTTATGGAGACCAAACGTGCACCCAGGACTCCAGATGATGGATCACCAGAGTGTTATAAAGCTTGAGCAGACCCTCCTTGGTCTCGTACTCCACACATCAAGGCGCTATATAAACTGACAGTCCGTTAATGTCTTCTCAACACTGTCTGGCCGTTGATAACGTCGAGTCCATTGCGATTCTTCAATCCTTCTCCATTTACAGATCTTCCATTGTTCTTGGTGTGTTGTACTAACCTACTGGACATCCTTTACAAAAATTTAAATTTTAGAAAATCGAAAGGAGAGTTGGTCAGAGACCCCTGTCCCCCACTATCACTCATCAATTTAAATTACGTGAATTGTGAACTGCTGTCCAGCAGTCGTTTTCTACGGTCTTTGTAACTTCAGGCTTATTTGGGGTTTTGTGTTGCAGTTTTATTTCCGTTTGAACTTCCACAGCACTTTGGTGCCGCTGCTTGCTGTTTTTATTATAAATAAGTAAATTTGATTTGACGTTATGAGGGGCTGTCACGAAACCGGCTCTCCCTCATTGTTCCAAGTGGCAGTGAGAACAGTGGCAGTGCCCACGGTTTGTCACCTCGTTGCGCAGGTGTGCAGTCATGGGAGAGTGACAGTGTGGCCACAATGTTCTCAAACGAGTGACAGAATCCCGTCCGACTTCATTTTCTGCCTGGACGGTGAATTGCAAATGACGGGAGAGTGTTAAAAGATTTGCTTATTGTGAAAATATGCAAAATGAGGAGATGGACTTGTCTTAAAGTAAGAGCGGATTCTGCTGCATGGCATTACTCTGAAGTGACCTTTCACAGTTCGCTTTCTTTAAATGTGGACTGATGAAGAAACAGTGGAGAGTCGATAATTCAAACAGCAATGGTGCTGCTTGCACGCCGGTCCCTGCTACTCGCTATTTCTCTGAGAAGGTCCAACCTCAGCTGAAGCCAACGCCACGTCACGGGACTGCTAGCTGTGTGACTACCGCTGTCTGTCTTGTCGCTGGACTGCAAATCGCCGACTACGTCACATCTCGTGATGCCATACCAACCTACCAGCTCAGATGCGCTCACCGCGTTCTCTGCCTGACCAGCCCACAGCTTTACGAAGGGTTAACTGAAACGCCAAACCCCTCGTGTTCTTTCATTGTGTTCTGCTGTTTTTGGATAGGACTCAACATTCCATACACATAAATGTGACAACTGACTCTCGGATGAACTATGGAATTATGCAGATGGGACTGGTGGGCTTTGTTGGGCTGGACGGCCTGTTCTAGAATGTTCTAAAAAGTAAATAAAATTGCGAAATGCCCCACCCTTTTGGCTGAGGCCTCAAATGCTCCTGAATACCACGCTGTTGTGGTTTGTTGAAGACGAGACATCAGACCGATGAGCTGCCCTTCTGTTTGTGAGGCCCAAAGCCCCCCCATTCCTGATATCCCATTGCGTTAGTCTCTGCCTTGTACTTCTGGGTGAGCATTCATCAGATGACCACTCTCATGCACACAGAGCCCACCTTATATAATTGAAGACAAAATCAAACCTGCTTGAGGGCCGAGTCGCATACTCAGAGCCATCAATCTATTGGGTCACATAGGGGGCATCCTAGGGTATCATCCTCAGAGGGGCACCATTTCTGAAAGTTATGGGAAGCACACCCTGGATACTGATGGGGGAACGCTGGCGGTCAAACTCTGATGATACTGAGTGGGCGCTGCTATCCCGTGTCACACACGTGCGCTTAGGAGTCAGACAACAAGCCAGGAGATGAAGGGTTGGTTTATGGTACTAATGCCTCTCTCTCTCTGTCTTTCATCAGAACCAAAGAAGAAAAATTACGATTCCATTCACTCACCTTCACCACTTCCAGATTCACAAAATGGCTGCCCAACAGCACGTTCGCTTCCAACTCCTAAGACTTCCGGTCTCCCAAAAATGACATTGCTGCTGATGATGATGATGTCACTTTCCAGCTCCTGATGATGACATCACTTCTGTCTCCCTCGTGATGATATCACATCTGGTTCCTTCCCAGTGATGCCACTTTTCCAACTCCTGATAATGACATCACTTCCAGTCTCCCAATAATGATGTCATTTTCCAGCTCCTGATGATGACGTCACTTTCTGTCCACCAATAATGATGCCACTTTCTGGCTCCTGATGATGACATCACTTCTCTCTCATGATGACGTCCACTTCTAGCTCCTGATGATGATGTCACTTCCAGTCCACCAACAATGATGCCACTTTTCTGGCTCCTAATGATGACGTCACTCCCGGCTCCCTCATGATGACATCATGTCTGGTTCCTTCCCAATGATGCCACTTTTCCAGCTCCTGATAATGACATCACTTCTAGTCTCCCAATAATGACATCACTTTCTGGCTCCTGACGATGACATCCACTTCTATCTCCTGATGATGACGTCACTTTCAGTCCACTAGCAATGATGTCACTTTCCAGTTCCTTCCCGATGATGTCATTTCCGTTCAACAGTTTTGACGTCATTTCCTGCCACATCACACCCGACAGCCATTTTCTGTATAAATAACGCCATCTTCTAACTGCATGTTGTCAAATGCTTTGGTTTTTGATCCATTTTCATTGCCATCTTCACAATGTCCACTGGACATTACATGGGGCAATTCCCCAACTCTTTTTGATTTTGTGGACCTCGTTTATTTCTTATTACACCTGCTATGAAAGTGGAGGTGCACATGCTCCGTACACCATGGGGGGGCGAGGGCTCCTTACAATCTGTGGTGTATCCACAAAGTCTGTGCTACTTGAGGGAGTCACGCTCTTCACACTGAAGGGAACCCACTCAGTCATTGAACTTGGATGATAAGTGGGCGCAGATACCCGCTGGGCTCCATGTATGAAAATCAAAGTGTCCACGCTCTGTACACCAAGGGGCGCGCCACTCCTTAAAGTTGGTGGTGAACACACAAAGGGAACTCCATTTGTGCAAGCACGTGGCACACTGAGAGGAGCCCCCTCCCCAAGTCATCGACCTATGATCTATGATACGTGGGCGCTCTTTATGAGACTAAAAGTGCTCGGGCTCCGTACACCAAGAGGGATCCTCACGCCACAGGCCATCGAAATTGAATAACACCAACTACCCACCATGGAAAACAAGGGGAGACACCATCCACCCCGCCTAGAGCTTTAGATAGACCAGGTGGCACGAGTCACTGAATATGCCACATTAGACAACCCACCAACTAACTCTGACTCGTTAAGATTATGTAAATGAAGGCTACACCTGCAAATCACTGGAAGAGTCGCATAATGTGACACGACCTCCAGATGTCAGGATACATCAGACGTTAGTTTAATGGAGTTAATGGCAGAGAGCAGTGAAAGTGTAAGCACATTTGAACTCAAGTCTTCTCAAATATGATTTGACTTGACTTGATTAACTCAACCTGACTTACCTGGATAACAGTGGGCTCTGCATTTTATGTGGAGTGGCTTCTCACTCAACATTTGGCCTTAGAACAAAGAATGAGACCAAAACATCCTCCAAGAGAAACTTCTGCCAACCATCCAAGAACAGTTTGGTGACCAACATGATGGAGCACCGGGCCATAAGGCCAAAGTGACAACTAAGTGGCTCGGGGGAACAAAACATCAACATTTTGGGGTCCATGGCCAAGAAACTTCCCATGCTTTAATTAACTTGTGGTCAAGAGGCAGGTGGACAAACAAAAACCCACCAATTCTGATTCTGCAAGAATGGGCTGATGCCATCAGTCAAGATTTGGCTCAAAAGGTGACTGACAGTCTGCCAGGGTGAATTGCAGAGGTCTTGAAAAAGAAAGAAGGGCCCTGCACTGCACTGCAGATATGGACTTCATGTCATTGTCAATAAAAGACTTTGAAACTTCTGAACTGCTTGTCATTCTACTTCAGTACACCATAGAAACATCTGGCAAGAAGATCTAAAAACCCTGAAGCAGCAGACTTTGTGAAAAACAATACTTGCATCATTCTCCAAACTTTTGGCCATGGCTGTCCAGTGATCGCGATTCAACTGAAGCTACATAAAGCACAGCAGTAGAAATGCCTCAGAAAACACCTTGACATGCCGAAACTGAAACGTCTGGAGACCAAACGAGAGTTCATAGCCGACCTGAAGAACTGCTTTGGTAGAAAAGATCACAGGGGCCAGATATCAACGGCAAGTGGGAGTCTTTAGAGGACATGGACACAGAAACTAGTGACACACTTGAGATCTAAACTCAGTGTCTAAGATGGCTCAGGCAGTGTTAGGAACGGACCAAAAGCAGATCCTAAACATACAGCAGCTTTCAGATGGACTCCATCTGGAAAGAGGAAACAAGGACGGCCAAAAACAACATGGCGGAGGATGCTAACATCTAAACTAAAGGAGATGAACCTCACCAGAAGTGAGGTGCTACATGCTGCCAAAGACCAGATCAAAGGGGAGCAAGTCATCATGGTCTTATGTTCCCTTTGGGACAAAGAGAATTAGGATCTCTCTGTCCTTCATCGAAAATAACTTCTGTCTTCTCAGGCGTCAGAACACACATGTGGCCAAAGAGTGATGCATGGGGCCAGTTAACGTCTCGTCATGCGGTACAACTTTCAGTGGTGAGAACTGTCGTAACCACCATTACCCAAAACTGTGGTACCCCTAGCATTTCAGTAAAAACATAACGATAATTAGAAATAATACACGTTAAACACAAATCAATGTTGAAAATTGCAATATATTTGAATTATCCACACTTGCACCCCATAATAACAAATGATCAAGAAATAAAAAAATCCATAACACCCAAAATAAAAAAAATGAATAAACATATAACATAATGACACTAAGAGACCCCCGGGCCCACCGATTGTCATCAGGCAGTGAATTTCATTCTGAAGAAGATCGGTTCCATTTAGTTCTTGTCATCCATTAGATCAGGGAGAGGATGAAGAAAATCAGCAGTAGGAGCAAAGCCAGGAGAGCGGCAGGTTTCTGCAAGCGGACCACTCCTGAGACCGGCACAGGTTTGATCTCTTCTTCAATGGTTATATTGGTCATCTTCTGGATCCACGCTGTGAAGGATGAGACGCGACTGTAGATCACCGGCTTGTTTGGTATTCCACATCCAACACCCCAGCTGACAATCCCGGCTTGGACCCAGGAGCCATCTGTCTGCCGGCGGCACACCAGCGGGCCCCCATTGTCTCCCTGAGAAACAAGATGGGTGCATTAAAAGAAGCAAGTCAAGTTTTTTCTTGTTAATTCTCCTGATTCTTAGGCGACGTCCACACTACCACATTTTCGTTTAAAATCACAGACATTCATCTTCGCTATTCCCTTTCATTCACACTCACCCCGAACACGGAGACATTTGAAAATGCCCTCCAGATCCACGTACTTGAAAAACGGAGACTCTTGAAAACACAGACTCTGATTTGCTCGTTACTTTGTAGCCCTTCCCTGATTGGATCCTGCACATTACATCGTCTCATTCTCCAACTGGTCACTCGTCAAAGACCATAAAACAACATAGCGAATGAAAGCCCCCGCGTCAGACTGGATTAGTTTTACACCAAGAGGTGGGCTAAGGGAACTACTACTCTGTAGTCTCGTTCCGTCCAAATTGCTCACGTCAGTAACTTTTTAACGACTGCGCATTCACGTCTCAGTAAAGATGACGGAGCCGTTTACATTCCATAACGATTCTGTAAAATACCCCCTGATAAAACTAGTCCTGTACAGCGATATTTTCATAACGAGAATGAGAACTAAATATACTGTTTTTCGTTTTACAAGCACGAGAACTAAAATTAAGGCAAACAGAGAAACTAAAACTAAATAAAAATCAGTGATATGTGAACAAAGTAAAACGAGAACGAAAATGAAGTAAAAACGAAAAAAAAAAACAGCAATAGAAATCTCGTTCAATCCGGTTGAGTCGTGCAGAGGGGTTGTTTGTGCGTCGCCCTGAGCGTTTAGTTGCGTTGCAGTTTGCTATGTGGTGACCTTGTACCTTAGGCCCACTGTAGTCACGTGGCGCAGCTTCCGTTAAGTAGCACATTGGGTTGATCGGGTTGAAGCGGTAAGCACGTGAGTTTGACTCGATTGCGAGTTTTGCACAGATGTTTGCGGGTAGAAATCAACAAATTAACATGTGGCAATACTTCAGTTACAGTGTAGATGATAACAAAAGCAAATGTAGCGTGCAAGAAGAAGAAAAAGAGTGTGGGTTTTTAGTTAGTGGGGAGAATACTACGAATCTGAGGGCTCATTTAGCTCAACATCATCCAACGGTTTATAGATGAGGAAAACAAGACTAAAGCTGAGCAGAGAAAGAGAGAAGGAAAGTGTAGGTCTCGGAGTGTCAGTGCAGGACCAGCAGGATCAGGACCTACTTAGTGGAAGTCCAGCACTTCTCTGGCACCAGGACTGCACTTCAGTACTGGCAGCAAAAATCGTCATCATATGGTGATGGACAAGTTGACAGATGAGATTAGGCAGGAGTCTCCGTGGACTGTGATGTTTGCTGATGACTTTGTGATCTGTAGTGAGAGTAGGGAGCAGGTTGATGAGATATGAAGAGGAGAGGAGAGGAATGAAGGTCAGTAGGAACACCATGACAGAATACGTGTGTGAATGAGAGGGAGGTCAGTGGAATGGTGAGGATGAGGGAGTAGAGTTGGTGAAGGTGGATGAGTTTAAATACTTGGGATCAACAGTACAGAGTAATGGGGATTGTGGAAGAGAAGTGAAGAAGAGAGTGCAGGCAAGGTGGAGTGGGTGGAGAAGAGTGCCAGGAGTGATTTGTGACAGACGGGTACCAGCAAAAGTGAAAGGGAAGGTCTACAGGACGGTAGTGAGAGCAGCTATGTGATATGGGCTGGAGACGGTGGCACAGGGGACAGAGCTGGAGGTGGCAGAGTTAAAGAAGCTAAGATTTGCATTGGGTGGGACGAGGATGGACAGGATTAGGAATGAGGACATTAGAGGGTCGGCTCAAGTTGGACAGTTAAGATACAAATTCAGAGAGGTGAGATTGTGTTGGTTTGGACATGTGCAGAGGAGAGATGCTGGGTTTAACGAGAGAAGGGTGCTAAGGATAGAGCTGTCAGGGAAGAGAAGAGGAAGGCCTAAGAGAAGGTTTATGGATTTGGTGAGAGAGGACATGCAGGTGACGGGTGTGACAGAGCAAGATGACGAGGACAGGAAGAGATGGAAGAAGATGATCTGCGGTGGCTACCCCTAACGTGAGCAGCCGAAAGAAGAAGAAGAAGACAGTCTGGTGGTGCCAGTAGCCTAAGGATTTATCTGTGCACCTGCATCACAGGCGTTTGTCGAGCGAATATTTTCACTGTGTGGCTATCTGAGTAACGGGCGTCGCTCGAAATGGGTGCTCGTTTTAAAGCTTAATGGTTTCTTGAGTTGAAACATTTGATCCTGCTGACTACACTCATTAGGCCACTTCATCTGTCTGATCATTGATAGTCAAGCTGTGCTTAACAGCATTATGAACTGGGAGTGTGTAGCGGGGGCCACATGTGCTAGTGTCCCATTACCAGTTTGTGTCTCCTTACGGTGCACATCAAGAAATAGGGAAATACGCCTTTAAGGGGAGGAGCGTTGGGGCTGAAGACTCTTTATAACAGGAAAAGAAGGAGGAGAGAGAGAGCGGTGGAGCAAGGAGAAGCAACGTGTCAGCGCCAAGAATCCACCTGCTGGACAAAGGTTTTCTTTTACTTGGCGATACGAGGGAGACGCGTCTCTGAAGACAAACCTTTTTTTTTGGTTTCACCGGGGCACTCGACTTCCTTTTGGGTCCGGTAGGACAAAACCTTTTTTATTATTGGCTCAGCTGCCAGCATACTCCATGAGGCTTCCAACATTACACCTTGCTTGGGAACTGTAAGGACAGTGAACCGATTTGGGAAATCGAGTTATCCCAGGCGAGAACATCTTGCCCCCTAATCTGTGGAAGGTTGTCTTTGATTTTTGTTTTGTACTCGTTTGTTGGAGGGATTACTTAAACTGTTTTTTCTGTCAATGTGTAAATTTATCTTTTTCCTTTCATCGCTTTCATGCTTTTTGTCTTATGCTGATCTGGGGCATGTGGTGAGGGGTTCTTAAATAAGCAACAGCATTGGTCACGTTACCCCAAAGATTTTAATAACGGACTGCTTTTCCCTAACGGTATTCTGATCGTGCAGCGGCCTGAGGTTTAGTTGTTCTCCCCAAGTGTACTCTGTTGACTGAAACATAACCTGCAATGTAATATGGGCAGGCCGGCATTTTGTGCCTAAATAAAATAAAAACTAAAATTTTAAACACAGAACTATCCATCCATCCAATATCCAACCCACTATATCCTAACTACAGGGTCACAGGGGTCTGCTGGAGCCAATCCCAGCCAACACAGGGTGCAAGGCAGGAAACAAACCCCGGACAGGGCGCCAGCCCCACCGCAGGGCACACACATGCACCAAGCACAATTTAGGATCGCCAATGCACCTAACCTGCATGTCTTTGGACTGTGGGAGGAAACCCAGGCAGACACGGGGAGAACATGCAAACTCCATGCAGGGAGGACTCGGGAAGCGAACCCAGGTCTCCTTACTGTGAGGCAGCAGCGCTACCCACTGTGCCACCATGCCACCCGTGAGTATATACATCCATCCATCCATTATCCAACCTGCTATATCCTAACTACAGGGTCATGGGGGTCTGCTGGAGCCACTCCCAGCCAACAGAGGGTGCAAAGCAGAAAACAAACCCCAGGCAGGGTGCCAGCCCACCACAGGACACACACTCGCACACCAAGCACACTAGGGACAATTTAGGACCGCCAATGCACCTGACCTGCATTTCTTTGGACTGTGGGAGGAAACCCACGCAAACACGGGGAGAACATGCAAACTCCACACAGGGAGGACCCGGGAAGCGAACCCAGGTCTCCTTACTGTGAGACAGCAGCGATACCCACTGCGCCACCGTGCCACCAACACAGAACTAAATAAAAATAAAAATTGTTGACTCCACTGAAAGCTAGAACGAAATTAAAAATTAATTTTATAAATTAAACTAAAAACTAAGACCACAATTAATATCAGAACTGAAATATCGCTGGTCCCACGTGATTAGAACGGGACTAAAATTACGGCGGTCTTCCAATGAGAAGTCCAGCAGAAGGACTCTTGCTATTGGCTAACTGAACTGATTATAACGTGCAGGCTTTTCGAGGCAACGCAGGCCCCTCCTTCAGGCAGGTGGTAATCAAAGTAATAATTACTTGACCCCCCTCATCTGAATAGGGGCTTTAGAAGAGTTGCCTGAGTTGGGGGTGTTGCAGCACCCGAAGCCCCAGACAGAAGTGCACATTCACAGCCAAGGGTTCAAATAAAGCGAATGCTATTACACACACAGGGGCCCACCCTCCTGCTGCGGCCCCCCAGTCTTCATATTCTGGGAGCTGATCCTTCAGTAGTTCATGAATATTCGAGGACTGCTGCTCTGTTGTAAGTTTCGATTGAAATTATGCCTTGTTTTTGACTATAATGTTTGGATTGCCAGTGGTATTTGTTTGGTATTTTTGGTAAACTCAGACCCCTTTTTGTTTGCCTGTTTTACTTTTTTCCGTTATTTTTCATTAAATCTGAATTCACTATTTATAAATATTCCGTCTTGAACTTGTCACTCGAGCCAGAGGTTATGCAGTTCCCTTGTTGGACACCTTTTGGTGTATTTTGAGACATTAGAGATATTTGGGACTTTGAAGCCAAAACCCCTTTTAGGCCCATGTAGGCCAAAGCCAATCAATGGAGTTTTGGGTCAGGCTTCCTTGGTTGAGGCCTGACTTTTTTTTTATGAGTCTTTTTTATTTTTTAAGCTCTCACATCATTTAACTCTTTGCTGTGACATTTGCCTGCCTTTTTAACTTCAGTTTATCATTTAAGCTCGTAACTTATATGGCTATCTCTTGGCCTAAAGCCCTTTTTGTCATTTTCAGAATTATATAAACGCCACTTTAGTTATAATATTTTAGCCCTCTTCATTAAATAAACAAACAACAGTAATGAATGAAGACAGAAAATTAGGAAAGAAAAGAAGGATTAGACATCAACTCACCCTGCAGGCGTCTTTGCCCCCTTGGGCATAACCGGCACACATCATGTTATCCAGTATGATGGGCAGGGATGCATTTTGCTTGGTGTCATTGTACATGCGGTCACAGTCGGCGTTGGGAATGATGGTCACGTTAAGCTGCTGGAGGGGGCCTGTGTTTGGTAAAGGCGCTGTAAAGAAATGGAGCAACAACATGGTTGTAAGCAGCTCGGCCAATCAGAGCAAAGGATGGTGTGTGGCCAGAAATGATTGGTTAGTAAACCCTGATGGACATTTGAGTTAAAGGGGCAGGTCTAACTCTGACGAGGGTCTCTCACCTACTACACTGATGGCACCCCACCCTGTCACCCAGCAGTTATCCTTGGGGGTAAAGACGTCACTCTTCCTGGGCAGACACACCGGGCGGATTACATCCGTGTAGTTCACAGGCTGCTGCAGCTGCAGCAGGGCCACGTCGTTCCCAGTTACATAGCTGGTGTAGTTTGGGTGAATGAAGATGTTTTTCAAGCCACTGGTGACCGTTTGAGCCCCTGTCCCATTCTTGAAGTGAAGGCCAAGCTCCACTTGGTAGAGAGAGGCGTTTGATGAGCTGAAAGGTAAGGAGAATTCATTTTAGTTCTCAGCATGAAGACGTCCATTGTGCCGTCTAACAAACGCACTAGAGAATCGTTAAAAATGACAAAAAAATAATAAAGAGGATCGTCAGCTCTGATTACGTCCACCCCTTAGAAAAAAAAGAGCACAAAGCAGCAGTGTGAACGGGCCGACAAGAGGGCAACCTTCACCCACCTGAAGAAACACATCACGGAAGTGAGCAGCCATTCATTGCTAATCAGGGACCCTCCACAGAGGTGACCACCTTGGATACGAAGACTTATCTGCCATGGCCAGGCACCTGGAACTGCCGCGGAACCTCCGATGATCCTGCTTTGCACGGCTGGAACGCCACATGCTGCTCATGGGGAACAAGAAGAGTAATCAGCCATGTTATAAACGTATCACCGCTAGAGAGCAGCGTGTCTGAGTGAAAAAAGCAACGCATGACACTCTCGTCCTACTCAGTCACAGGAGGCAGGTGAGGTCATCATGAAAAGTAAGAAACTAATAATGATAACATAAAATGAGTGTGTCCACTGGTCTGTGCTATACATTTGTTTTCTGTATGATTCCAATAACTTTGATCATTTTCATAGTCATAGTCATAGTTTTCCTGTTCAAATAATAGCGGCAGCGACGAGCTTCACCTCACCCCGGACTGCGCTCTCCTCACACACTGACGGGGTTGATGCGTGAAATTGGCGGGTACCTGTCACTGTCTCTCTGTATGTCGCCTATATAAGGTTTTCAGACACGTTTATTATACACCCTGACTTTCCACAGTCTGGCTAATATCTTTAATGAATGTGTCTGACGTATTTACTCTTGCTGATGGGACATAAACCACAGTGAGAAGGCAGACAGTTCCGTGCCGTCCTGAAGGGGGCGCATGTGAGCCCAACAGGCGCTCGTTGTTGCTGCTCTGCTGCGCAGAGGCGCCGATAAGTTAGCGACATCAGAAAGTCAACTGGACAGCAGCGCTCCGTTTATTTTTATTTTTTGTTCCGACTGAATACCAAAATTAAAGATTTCATATCTAAGCTTAAAAATTTCTCAAAACTTGACTTTCAGTCAAAGCAGGAAGTGATAAATAACGGAAAACCAACGTCGGAGCTACAAGGTTTGCTTCAAACTAAGAGACAAAAGACTGATCGCTCTTTTCAAATGAAGTGCTCAGAACAGGACAGAACCACAACGAGTTTCCTCCTTGGCGATCATCTCTACTGAGTCGGAGAGACTTTTTAAAGTAAAGGAAAAGAAGGAGGACTTTTACAAGAAAGAGATTTTCGGGGAGAAGGACAGGTGCTTGGTCTTCATTTACAAATTAAGATAAAGACCATAAACGGTATTCAATTTTATAAAAAAATGGGATCAGACTAAGAATAAAACAATCCAATATTTAAAAACTAAATTTTGACCTTAAATATTAAATTCTTTTGTTTTTCTTGTTATCCTTTTCTTGAACAGTCTGTATTAAAGTTGAATTAAACATCAGAATTAAAAGCCATTTCTGGCTGAGAACCACAAGGACCTGAAGGTGCTAATCCTCGTCCCAAACTCTTCACACTCGGCCTTCAACCATCCCAGTGCACACCGTTTTCCCAGAGTATGCAGCATTCAGGGGACTTGGAGGAGGCCACTCACCCATCCCTGGAGCCGATAGGCACAATGGTGGTACGGCTCTGGGGGTGGGTGGGTGATATTCACCTGGAATTCCTGAAGGTTCTGGGTGTCGTTGGACAGTCTTTGTTGACTCACCTTTTCAACACTGTGTGGAAGTGGGGGACAGATTAGGCAAACTGGGGGATGGTAGTCCCCATTTTTAAGAAAAAGGGGACTGACAGAGTGTGCTCAAGCTTTAGAGGGATCACAAAACTCAGCCTTCCTGGGAAGGTCTATGCCAGGGTTCTGGAAAGGATGGCCCACCTGGTGGTCAAACTTTGGATTCAGGAGGAAGGTACAATACAAATTTCATCCTGGTGGTGGACCACTGATGAGAATTCTGGAGGGGTCATTGGAGTTTGCCCATCCAGTCTACATACGTTTCATGAACTTGGAAAAGGCATATGAACGCATCCCTCAGGACTATAAGGTAATGGGATATACTGCCGTTATGGGGTATTCCACCCCTGTACAACCAGAGAGAGAGCTTGGCTCACTTTGCTGGCAGTAATTCAGATTTGTTCCAGGTGGGAGTGGGACTCCAAAATGGTTGCCATTTGTCAAAGATCCTGTTCAGAATGATTATGGACAGAATTTCTAAATGCAGCCAAAGAGTGGAGGGGGTCCAGTTTAGTGACCTCTGGATCTCAGCTCTGCTTTTTTGTAGATAATAAGGCACTACTGGCTTGGAAAATAGGTTTCAAGATTTGATTTCTAATTAGGAAAACTGCAGGAGAACAAATGATGGCTGTCCAAGAACTGAGTCTGACACCCTGAATTAGCTGGTCATCTACTGACTCACTTTGCATTCGTTTCCTGGTTAAGGGAAAAAAAAAACAACAGCAATTAAAAAGTCTCTCTTAATATTTAAAAATGTGTGAATTAAAAGTAAGGGAAAGTATTCATCTACCATTAGCTGAAGGAATTGGCAACTGCCTGGAATACAAAGTCTAAGTCAGGAGAAAATCGCTGCCCTCTAGTGGCCACACTGGGAAATTCATCTCCTTCGCTACTGTCATCCGGGTATGGAGACTTGACGGTTTGCTGTGCACAGCTGCTTTACATTAACGTTCAGTTTTTAAAGGCTGATGCTGTAAATCGACTTCATGAAAACGACAATGAAAGGATTCAAAGAGCATACGTAATCAGAGCTCGCTTAGGAGGGCTCGAAAGAGGCCTCTTTATTAGTAAAACCGCACTGCCCACCAGTGGCCACAAAGCAGATCTCGTGTGCTCAGTTCGCCTTTCGCTGTTCGGGATTCTTACTATGGCCCCAGAAGTGTACTGTAAATTGTGTTGAAGAAGCGCAACTTGCCATACTGACTGCAAGTAAAGAAATAAAATAAAGAAGAAAAAGAAAAGCCACTGTGCTTATCTGTAAGAGGAAGAAGGGGAGTCGCTCACCTGTGCTGTCAACGCGTCCTGGGAGAAACAGCAGCGCTGGAATGGAACGAAAAATAGAAGACGTTAAGTCAGTGCATAGATCAGCGTTTCTCAACCTTTAAGGTGTTGGCGACCCGAGTTCTCATCCTAACTACAGGGTCACGGGAGTCTGCTGGAGCCAATCCCAGCGCGCAAGGCTGGAAACAAACCCCGGGCAGGGCGCCAGCCCACCACAGGGCACACACATTTTAACCTACATGGGTTTGGACTCTAACCCATGCAGACATGGGGAGAACATGCAAACTCCACACAAGGAGGACCCGGGAAGCGAACCCGGGTCTTCTACCTGCGAGGCAGCAGCGCTACCCACTGCGCCACCGTGCCGTGTTTTCATAGGAGTTTTAATCGCCCCCCCAAGGTTTTTTTTGAAAGGAGCCTACTAATACCAATTTGTTCTTTTTTAATTAATGATATATCATAGATGCATATTTTATTATACCTACTTAACTTTTACCGACATTTATCGAACTCTATATTTATTTTTCTAGTATTAGAATGTAGTTTAAGTTAATTTGTTTTAGTTTCAATAGATATATTTTTCATATTTTCGATTTTTGTTTTCTTTTTTCACATCTTCGTGCCCCCCTTTTTGTTACTTCGCGCCCCCCTAGGGAGGCCAGCCCCACAGTTTGAGAACCACTGGCGTAGATACTGAAGGTCTGTTTTCATGATATCGGCAATAAATAAATAAATAAATACATACATACATACATACATTTACATGAATAAGAAACCTCAAGCACTGTGATTTATTTATTTATTAAGCGCCTTGATCATGGGAGAGCAGTGTACAAACAAAATGTATTATTATTATTATTATTATTATTATTATTATTATTATTATTATTAT
>JANRMT010049829.1:2997845-3022837 GCA_026402145.1 Polypterus bichir lapradei
TATCTATCTATCTATCTATCTATCTATCTATCTATCTATCTATCTATCTATCTATCTATCTATCTATCATATAGTTCCTTCCACATCTATCTATCTATCTATCTATCCATCCACCCATTATCCAATCCACTATATCCTAACTACAGGGTCACGAGGGGCTGCTGGAGCCAATCCCAGCCAGCACAGGGCACAAGGCAGGAAACAAACCCTAGGCAAGGCGCCAACCCAACGCAGTATCTATCTATCTATCTCTATCTAAGATCGCTATTACTACTACTATAAATAATAATAATAAGAAGAAGAAGAAGAAGAAAAAGAACTACTAATATCACCATCACTACTACTACTAATAAGAAGAACTACTAAGATTACTACTACTACTACTAATATTAATAATAATAACATGAAGAACAATTAATTCTATTACTACTACTATAGTAATTATAATAATAAGAAGAAGAAAAAGAAGAACTACTATCACCATTACTACTACTACTACAACTACTAATAATAATAAGAAGAAGAACTACTAAGATCACTATTACTACTACTACTACTACTACTACTACTACTACTACTACTAATAATAATAATAATAATAAAAATAATAAGAAGAAGAAGAAGAACTACTAATATCACCATTACTACTACTACTAATAATAAGAAGAATAAGAACTAATTCTATTACTACTAGAAATAATAATAATAGTAAGAGTAATAATAATAATAATAAGAAGAAGAAGAAGAAGAAGACCTTTTATTTATATAGCGCCTTTCACAAGGCTTGGCTGTCAATTATTGCTCTCTCTAACAATCCATCCATTTTCTTAACCCAACAGGAGGGCAGGGAAGCTGGAGCCAACCCAGCAAGCATCGGCAAGCAGCAGCAAGGTCTCTGTCACTTTAATATCATTAAAGGAACTTGTAGGCCTAAACTGAGGAAGGGCCAAAAGTTTTTTTTGTTTTTTTTAAACATGGCAAGAATGCATTAATATTATTTTAAAATAAGTGTGCTGGACATGTAATTCACTCTGTTATGCCATTAATTATTCTATTTTTATTTATTTTTTTTTTATTGCGTTTATCTTTTTTTCTCTTAGTTGGGGTGTCAAATCTTTTTTTGACTTTTTCCTTTGTATTTCTATTTTTTGTATTGAACTTACAGTAACTGGTTGTATTTGTTATTTCATTATTACTTGCTTAATTGTGATTTGTTAATTGTGATATTTTGCTTTCTGAAAATAAAATTTAAAAACCGCTCTTCTGCCGGTTGCACTAATTACACGTATTTCTGCAATGTGCTGAAGGGATTTCAGAGCACTAGTGCTCTCATACAGCTGTCCAGATCTCCAGGGACTTACAACACGACAGAATAACAAGTGCAGGCTGATCCAATAACGAGTGGTTTTCGCTTTAAAATTCCACCTGATGTTTAAACATTAAAGCTGTCAAACATAAGGATTGAAAGAGCAGGCGGTGGCTCCAGAGGTGAAAACCAAGAAGTAACACCGGCCCATCAGATGGGGTCTCTAAATCACAGCTCCCAAAGTGGGTACACTGCCAGCTCTGAAGATGGCAAAGAGATGAAACCATTTCAAATGCAGTAAACATCCTTCTGATGACATACTTAAGGATATTGTTGTGTTTTCTTTTTTTGATGGCAGCTGAGGTTTGTGCTTTTTTAGCATCTCAGCATTTTACCATTTAATCCAGTTGAGGGTCGCATTGGTGAGGACAGAATCACCAGTGGCACCAGTCCATCCCAGGGCCCAATGACCCAAACACTCATACAGGGCCATTGAGAGCCAATGAGAAAGCAGCAGGTGAAGCAGGGGGTGGGGGAATGTTGGGGGTTCACCTTTGGGGTAGGTGGGGGACCCCCATTGAGGTTTATTACAATCCACTTAATCAAAGGGTCTGTGTGTATGTACTGTATATGTGTGTTCAGCCATTTGCCATGTCTCTGTCATTCCAATACATAGTACATCACTAACTTTTGTAGTAATAAAATGCATTGCATTATTCCAACACATGGCACATCACAAACATTAACAGTGCTTTTACAGATCCTATAGAGATGCATCCTCTTACAGAGCCACAGCACAGCACCACACCACACATTACCACAGCTCTACGTCAGCAGTTTCAGGACAGAAGTGACGTCACTGCATGTCTAGGCCAGCACTTTAGTGACAGAAGTTTATAAGTCGGGACAAATCTAATTGATTAACACATTAAACCACACCAAACCCTAACTTAAAAAAAAACTAACTCCTAACATTAAATATCCCTTTATCTTAACCTTTTATACTACACACACTCACCATACTAACCCCAAACCTTAACATCTGTCCTAAAACTGCTGGCATAAACCTGTGGTGAGGTTTGCATGAGCCATAGAAAGAATAAATATATATATACAGGTATATATATATACATTTGCAGGGAAACTAAAACACAGAAAATCTGAAAGGAAAAAGAAACACATTGACTGATTTCATGAAGGGTACAGTAATATGAAAAAGTCTGGGAACCCCTCTTAATTCTTTGGATTTTGTTTCTCATTGGCTGAGCTTTAATATTCGACATGCCTTATGGTAACAGTAGGATTTCAGCAGTGACATTAAGTTTATTGGATTAACAGGAAATATGCAATATGCATCATAACAAAATTAGACAGGTGCATAAATGTGGACACCCCAACAGAGATATGACATCAATACTTAGCTGAGCCCCCTTTTGCTCCTTTGAGACTCTCGACACTGTCCTCCTATAGCCTCTGATGAGTGTCTGGATTCTCGATGGAGGTATTTCTGACCCCATTCTTCATACGAAATCTCTCCAGTTCAGTTCAATTTGATGGACAGCCTGCTTCAGATCATCCCATAGATTGTCGATGATATTCAAGTCAGGGGACTGTGACGGCCATTCCAGAACATTGTACTTCTCCCTCTGCATGAATGCCTTTGTAGATTACCAACTGTGTTTTGGGTCATTGTCTTGTTGGAATATCCAACCCCTGCTTAGTAACTTAAACTTTGTGACTGATGCTTGAACATTATTCTGAAGGATTTGTTGATATTGGGTTGAATTCATCAGACCCTCGACTTTAAAAAGGACCCCAGTCCCTGAACTAGCCACACAGCTCCACAGCATGATGGAACCTCCACCACATTTGACAGGAGGTAGCAGGTGTTTTTCTTGGAATGCGGTGTTCTTCTTCTGCCATGCAAAGCACTTTTTGTTCTAACCAAATAACTCCATTTTTGTCTTATCAGTCCAAAGCACTTTGTTCCCAAATGAATCTGACTTGTCTAAATGAGCATTTGATACAACAAGCGACTCTGTTTGTGGCGTGAGTGCAGAAAGGGCTTCTTTCTCATCACCCTGCCATACAGATGTTCTTTGTGCAAATTGCGCTGAATTGTAGAGCGATGTACAGATACTCCATCTGCAGCGAGATGTTCTTGCAGGTCTTTGGAGGTGATCTGTGGGTTGTCGTAGCCATTCTCACAATCCTGCCTCTGCATATGCCACTCTTGTATTTTTCTTGGCCTGCCAGACCTGAGTTAGTTTAACAGCAACTGTGCCTGTGGCCTTCCATTTCCTGCTTCCATTCCTCACAGTTGAAACTGACAGTTTAAACCTCTGAGATGGCTTTTTGTAGCCTTCACTAAACCAGGAGACTCAACAATCTTTGTTTTCAGATCTTTTGAGAGTTGCTTTGAGGATCCCATGCTGTCTGTCACTCTTCAGAGGAGAGTCAAAGTGAAGGAAGCACAACTTGCAATTGACCTCCTTAAATACCTTTTACCACTCATGAATGGACACTCCTGTCTATGAAGTTCAAGGCTTAACGAGCTCATCCAACAAAGTCATCAGCATTGAGCAGTGACAGCCATTCAAATCAGCACAATGACAAGGGGACCCACATTTGTGCACAGCCAGTTTTTCACATTTGATTTAATTTCATTCAACTAAATACTGCGTCACTAAAAATCTTTGTTCAGAAAACACCGCAGTACTCAGATGTTTGTAGGAATTGAAAGACATACCACTGTTATCTTTTTTGTTCAAAGGAGAGTCAATTATCATGCAGGCTGAGAGGGGTTTCCAAACTTTTTCATATGACTGTATATGTCTGCAGCCCGTAGCCACCACCCTGGAGCGCCAAGTAGGTGGAGCTGACTTCAATGAGTACCAATCAAGTCGAGCTGCAGAACTTGAGAGCTCCGCCCAGTTACACTGTGGTTAAGGTTTGGGTTGTGAGGGGGTCATCTGACTCATATAATGCCAAGGGCTGTCATGTATGTCAACTCCATTCATTCGGAGCTCCAGGCTGCAGGAACATCTCAAATCTGTAGGTTTGAATTCCTTTACACAGAAGACTAGAATGAAATACCATACACCTGAGCAGGGTCACAGGGGGCTGGAGCCTGACCCCAGGTGGCATAGGGCATAATAAGGCAGGAACAACCCCTGTTGGAGTGGGCAGGGTGGTCCATCACATGGGCACACACTCACACCTACTAGGTCCAATTTAAAGTCGCTACTCTACCTAACCTGAAGGTCTTCTGACTGTGGGAGGAAACCCACCAGAACATGGGCAACCCATGCGGCCTCCATAACGAAGGGGACCCAGAAATGACAGAATTCCGTTGGGCTAAATTAATAGAGATTGATGAAATGAAAAAGTATATACAATTTTCAGGCCCTCTGAATTCACTTCAGGTTCCACGGTTGGGGTACAAATAGCCAAACTTAATTAGCTTCATCAGCTCTTTCATGCCGTCAAAATGAAGGCAGAATCGGCATGGGCTCCACTTTCCTCAAAGCGATCCCCGGGAATTCCGGCGACAGATGTGAGATATTCTCTCTTTAGCTACTCCAGCGCCCCACCTTCCTGGTTGCCGGATCAATGAGAGGCGTTGGGTGGGATCGATGGCCATTCGCTCCACGCGAGGCCTTGGTGGTAAACGAACGAGAGTCGTTCATAATGTAAAGGGAGACCTCAACTGGTCATGGATGGTAAAGCAAGAAACGTGACCGAAGGAGATTTCTGTCACAGCAAAAGAGCCAATTGAATCCATTTCAGTGTCCCACAACTCCCACTTTTTATTTTTTAAAGGAAGGGTCTATACACAGTCTCACTGTGTGAAAACAGAGTACGAGATATCAGGAGAAAATAAGGTGTTCTCCGGATGAAAACGCGGATGTTAAGGGGGTCGGCGTAACGTTCCGGTAGGGGGTGGGGGTCACTTCAACAGGACAAGACGTTAAGTCTCGCGTCGCTTATTATTCAAGAAGTGAGGCGCCTTAACGGGCTTACGCCGAGCCGAGTGCTGGCGGAACCAACAGCCGTATGGTTTACAGTCCAACAACCGAATCGGTAAGCCGCAGTGCAGGAGAATGTGAGTTGCTAAAATAAGCAGCCGCGCTCGTAAGACTTTCTTAAAATGAGTTGAAAGTGAAACGAAACCCCCCGTCACCACAAGACCTCCGTTCCCTGCTTTTTAAAATATTATTTTATTAACTGCTTTGCACAGTCCAAAAATAAATAACATTGATATGCTTACATTTTTACAGGAAAAATAATGAAAACATCAGTACCAAAAATATCGAAATTAAGTGAAGCTGAAAAGCCTCAACAGCGTAATAATAGTGTAGTGTCCCGGCCAGGTTGAAGCCTTTTTTTTTTTTTTGACTGACTGTTAGGTCCGATTGAGGGAGGGCGGAGTAAGGCACAGAAGACTGACAGCGGGGTATTGATTAAGGGGGGTGGGACCCGGACCCGCCGGACCCGCACCCGGGATGGGAGGAGGGGTTGGAGAGGGTGCTTACAAAAGGGGGATGTTTGGTGTTACGAGGTCGGCGTGTTTTTTCTTGATTGTTCAAGTAAAAACTTTTAGGCTGTCTGTTCTTCTTCTTCTTCTTCTCTTTTCAAGCCTGTCGCGGAGGTCGCTACAATAGCTTTACCTGACGTTTTGTTTTGACGAGATCGCAGACTTATTCATTAATGCAGCTGTGTAATTTAATAAATCTGTGCGTACAAATGCGGCTGTCCCAGGTGGCGCTGCTCACATCTTCACCTGCTGCCTTCCTTCCTTTCTTTCCTCATTGGCGCCAGAATGTCACCGATTCGGAAGACCGACTTCCGGGGCGGACCATGCATGTCATTAGGACTCTCACCTGGCACGGCTGGCAGAGGCGGCATAGTTTCGATGAGTGACGCACTGCTTTCATTATTCGTGTTTTCATTCGCTCGGTGTTGTGCACAATTTAAGGACTTCCAAGCTGAGAGGACGTCTTCAGGAGGATCCAAACGAAATGATGAGCCGCTGGGTGGTCGCTGCTGCGCTGGTTGTCTACGGTAAGACTTTCGCTCGGTCGCACCTGTACTGTAAAGAAACTTAGGATTCCGTTTTTGAACTTTCTGTTTCGGGGCAGTGCTCACATCTGCCCTGTCAAATTATATTGTCCTCATTGTTTAATAATTTAAACACTTTAGGAATTGTCAACAAAGTGTGATTTTCTTTTTTTTTTTTTTTTTTGAAAGACATTCTCAGCAGCCCACATACACACAGGGCGGGGCGCTCCAGTTTCGGCAGACGCTCGTTATCCCGAGCGTAGCGGGGAACGTTTCTTTTCTCCCCCGTGATGAGTTTCGCCCATCACTGGCGCAGATTTCCTCTCCCCATAATAAACATGGACAAAAACTGGAAATATCTGGGTCTTTTAGAGAAAGCCACTAAAGCGTGAGACTCGCCAGTCTTGTACATTAATCGAGTTGCCCGTAATTTGTAGTCCTATGACGTTTATTTGTAGCCATTTATACGAATTTAGAGTTCGCTCTATTTCCCGCCCTCGCTCTCAGTTTATCAGCACCCCTAAAAATTAGGGTGCCAAATAGATTCTTCAAAACCATGACAAAGGGTAACCATTTTGGTTCTCAAAAGAACCGTTCACATGAAGGTCCTGGAATGAACTTTTACATCCTCAGATCTGTAACATGTTCCATAAACGGGTGATAACTACACAGATTTGTTTAATCCCAATGGGGTTTTAAAGGAGACTCCCTGCGTACACTCTCACAGGAGTTCTGTCGTATCCTTGGTTGCCAAGCAGACATTTTAAAGATCTTTGTTTGGTACACATCTTAAGAATCTTTTCAAAGACAGAGGTTGGGAGCAGCCGTTGATGGCGTGTTCCGCAGCCACCACATGATGAGCCACCTGGATTGGGACCCGAGTGCAACGGGTGATACCTCAAACACCCTCAGTGTGGTGCTTTTTTAGAGTGGCTGAAGTGCTGATCCTGCCACCCACCCCCAAGTTTGCCCTGAAGGTTGGAGGGCTGTATGCAGGTTTATGTCATGCCAAGAAGGGAGCAATGGCAGGTTAAGGGCATTACTCAAGGGCCCAACGGAGTTGAGTCGCTTCTGGCATTTTTTTTATGGGATTTCAGCTGGCAATCTTCCGATTGTCTGTCTGTGCAGACCCCTAGCCTCAGAGCCTTCAAAGTGCACCCCCACAAAAATCATTTGCTAAGAACCATTCCCAGAATTTAAATGGTTCCATGTCAAGCAATAACTCCATGGAAAAAACCCCGCCATCCAGTAAACTGTCCATAAAGAACTGTGATTAAGGTGCCACACCACCTGCACTTCAGGCCCGGCCTGTACTTGGATGGGAGACCATCTAGGAAAAGCTTGGTTTGCTGCTGGAGGAGGTGTGGGTGAGGCCAGCCTACCCTGTGGTCTGTGTGTGAGTCCCAATACCAAGGCGGTGATGGTGATACTGTTGTACAAGTGGGGCCGTCCTTCAGATGAGACGTAAAACTGAGGTCCTGACTCTCTGTGGTTGTGAAAGGTCCCTGGGTATCCTTCGTACAGAGTGAGGTGTAACCCGATGTCCAGGCTGAAGTACCCACCATGGCCTCATTAATCTTTTTTTGGGCACCCACTGCATGCCCAGCCTATCTTGAAAGAGGTCTCTTTCTGAACTGCCTTTCCCAAGGTTTCTTCCATTTTTTTTTTCCCCTTTTTCCTTGTCTTCTTAGAGAGTCAAGGCTTGATTGGTGGGGAGGCTGTCAAAAGGCAGAGCCTATTAAAGCCCATTGCGGCACTTCTTGTGTGGTGTTTTTTTTTTTTTTTTTTTTTTTTTTTTTTGGGCTACACAAAAATAAATGTTATTATAATGTGTGGTGAGCGTACTGCTGCAAAAATGGCTGCAGTCACATCATCCAGGTAGGTGCTGCACATTGCTGGTGGTTGACGTGGCTCCCCACTTGCTATGAAAAGTGCTATATAAATGTAAAGAATTATTATTTTTCTTACTTTACTATTCACTTACGGAGTTATATTTGAGGAGTCCTGCAGCTTGAACGGTTATGGGGGGTCTGTTGCGTCTGGCTAACCACAGTTATCCCCTTCAATGAGTTTGTTCCCCAACAGATCACCACAAATTATTTTTTTTAAATGTAATCCCCACATATTAGATTTTAAATAATATTGCTCTGCTGAATTACACTTTATTTATTGAAACGCCTCGTCTTATACAGTAGACAACCCAAATATTTAAGCAGTATTGTCTAAAGTCACTTCTGTGGCCCCTCTGGGATTAGGGGAACCTGAATCTTAAGGCTCGTTCGTTTCATAGCAAGTCCCCCCCCCCACTCTTGTGTCTTATGGGTGGGCACTTCTGCCTTTAATTTATTGTAAAGTGTTTGTGAAAGCTGCTGCATTTACTTTTTTTATTTCAAACTTCTCATTGTTGTAAATTCTATTGTGATTGGTTAGCCTGTTAAAGGTGCTGTCTGTCTGTCTGTGTAATTCCACCAACTATGCTAAAATGTCTGTCTATCTGTCCCTGCCTACTATACCAAAATCTATTTTTCTATGACTTGACATTTGGAATGTTGGTTACCCTTGGCCCATAGGTGCTCACTTAGAAACAGTTTTAAAAATTTTGTGGTCCAAGTGTGAAATTTATCTTTTTTTTTTTTTTTTAGATCCGTTTGTATGTCTGTCAACTTTTCATGAGAGAACTACATAACGGATTTTTTTTCTTTCTAAATTTGCTTGAACTTTCCAGTTGATTTTGCAACGTCTCTCATTTCGCTAGGAATCAGAGTTCACTTTCAGGAGCGATTTATATTCGCGCTGTGCCAAGGGGAGGGGGAGGCGTGACGTCCAGACTGGGGAGCTGGGCGGGACCCTCCTCGCTGTCCTGTTTTGGTAATACGTGGGCGTAAATAAAGATTGACTGATTCATTGATGGAGAAGAACTGGATGAAATTCTGAAGAGATGTTGAGGGATGAGAAGAGTCCCAGTATCAGTGTGTGTGTGTGTGTGCCATCTGAAGAAAATTGAACAATGGGCTTACCTGAAAGGGACTGGCATTGTATACTGGTACATCCAATGCTTGTTTTCTTATTTAATTGGCTAATCCCCTTGAAAACAGGTGTGTGCCACAAATAAGTGAAATTCATTGGGCAGTGGGTGATGGTGTATACTGAGTGGCAAAGATCAAAGGGACATGCGCCGATTCTGTTCATCGGGTACAAGTGTGTAGCTGGAGGGTACGAGGCAGATTGACGCCAGGGCATGCTGATGTGTGCCCCTGTCAGACTAGACTAATCCTGGCACGTGTGCCAAATTAATCCCAGGGGATACTAATGAGTAGAATAAGAATGTGCAAACTACTGATCTAATACCATGTCTGTGAGATGATGGGTGCCATCCGAAAATGTTTGGCATGCCGTTAATGCCAGTGGATTCTGTTGTGTACTGTAAAGAAATGAGCGACACTCGGATGATCCCAAGGATGTGTGCTGAAAGGTTGTGGTTTAGAGGGAGATTTTAGAACTAAGCCTAATTCTGAATTTCCCCATGGGATTAATAACGGTTATCTGATCTAATAAGCTGATGCAGAGTGGTCGGAGCGTAAATATATATATATATATATATATAATATACACACACACACATATAGACACGTTACCAGACTGAGGTGATATGCCAGGTCAAGGCAGAAATCGGGTTTCTTCATAATCCGCATTTTACATGCACAAGTCGTCATCTTTGTCAAAATAAGTTAAACGTCGTCATCGACAACTGTGAATTCGACGTAAGCATGACGTCTGGGAGCGTCGTCTTGTTTAAGTCAAATTGACGCTCTCCTTATCGGGGGTTTCTGTGTCCGGATTGCACACTGCATACTCTTTTCTGCTTGGCTGTGTGACTGAGCCATTCAAAGGGCTGGCGTACCGATACGTGTGACTTGGCCTTGCGCTCGGTGCTGCCAGACTAACAATTACCAGGGTATTTTTACTTCAGTAAGAGATGTGTGAGGTTCCCAGATACTTTAAAAAGTAATCGGACTACGTAACGCCCATTCCTGTTAACGTGTTACCCTCCTACTCTCGAGGTGGTGTGGCTGAGTTGAGCAGCTCGTCAACCTAAGTTTAGCAATTTCTAAAATTTATTGTGACGAGTCATTTAGTCCAGGAGAACAAATTCACGCCATCGCCCGAATGTTTGCCTTTGAAAATGTATTTGGTGGACACTTCTGTCTGCACATGCAAAGCAAATGTGTGCTCAGGCTAATGGGGTGCAACAGACGTGCACAGAATACAAGCTGCTTCACGGTGACCCGGCTATGGGGTTTACCTGGCCACAAAAATCAGATCATTCACAGCGATGTCTGCCTCTGTTAATCCAGTTTCCCAGAGGCCAATACCCGGGTTCCTCTAATCGGAATAAAGGTTTACATGTCGGTTTAGATATTTGGGTTATTGAAGCGCATGGAAACACACCCTGAGAAAACAACGCAAGCTTCTGGGCTAATCTGAGTAGAGACTGGCGCATCTTCATAGGCCCAGGATGAGAGAACCAGATGATCCGAATGGAGCTCGGCCATCTGAAGTTCTGACATCACAGTTTTAATAGAAGCTCCCGACAAAAACTGCAATTGCACATATTAGTAGAATCCAGAAAATCCACGTTTGTTAAATCTTAAAATGTCATGTCATTCAGAACGGAGCCCAAGTAGGTTTGTGGGAGCTCAATACGTTGGTACGCTAAGGACGGGCGTCCTAGATCTGAAATGTGTGCTGGATTTCTGATTGCTTGTATTGGGGCAGTGAGGTCCTCCTGGGTGACCACTTGGACGTGTAGGGAGGGCAACTAATTGCTGAAACAAGTTGAAACTGGAGTGATTTTTACATTTGGACAGCTGGGTGATCATTCTGGGTGGTCCCTGTACTGGTGGCTGTCGGAAGAGGAAAATCGACAAGTTGAGACCCCCTGTTTTCGAGATCAATTGAAAAAGAGTACATGGAGCAATGGGGAAGGTTGGACCGAGCGCTTCTCGGCTTTAAGGCAGGCGTGTGCCCAGATCACCCATCAAATGCCGGGGTCATTCGAATGTGCGCCATCGAGTGGCGATGAGTGATGATGACGACGCCACTAGCGACCAGAGGAAATCCCAATGAGGCTGAGCTCATTTCATCAGAAGTCGAGATCAAGGAGGTGGCAGCCGTGTCTGTGTGTGTGAGATGGCAAAGGGAAGTCGAGCAGATTAGTGGTCGCCATGATGTAGAGAATGTAGGATGCCAGTGTGTTCCATGAGTGAAGATTCATAAATGTTTGGAAAAGTGGTACTGGTGAAGGGTACTTGGGGGGGGGGGGGGTGTATTTAATCTGGAGTGGTGTGCACACATCTGAGGCAATGGAGGGTCCAGGTGGTGCGCCAAATGGAAATAGCAGTGATTTATAAATCCTAAAACGTGCTGGGAGGAGCTGAAAGAGGAAACTTCTGAGAGACCACCATGAAAGGCCTAAGCCAGTCCTCCTATAGACTGGGCACAAAACAGAAAATGTGTGGAGAAGAAGAAGAATCCGTCCTCTGCTGTGCTGTTATCGGGTAGCCGTGAAGGCTTCAGACCTCAAACCCTGAGGATGTGTGGGTTCAAATCTCACTAATGTGCCCCTACTAAACAAGCCTGCCTGTGCTACAATTGGGGGGGGGGGGGCGCAAAAGAAATGGAACCAGATTATGTGAGTGGCCTTGGATAGAGCTGTCCAACAACTAATAATGTTCATTGAAACGAGTCCATAACATGCATTGGTAGTAATCCAAGAACGAAAGGGACAACAAAGTGGGTGTTGAGCAGGAATGAGTGGGACTGGGTGATCCAATCTCAAACTGGTGTGCTATAATTGAAGATTAGGAAGGTGGGGGGATAATCCTGGTGTGGACCGTCTGCCCAGATCAGAGAAGAAGGTAGCCAGGAAACCACGGTGAGCACAGACCCATTAAGACACGTAGTAGATGATCCAAATTCCCACCGGCCTGCACTGTGGGGCCCTGATGAAATCCGGACTCGGGCCAATGCAGGGATCGGAAGGAAACGCGGCGGTGGATGTTCAGTCGTTTTTGTGAAAGTAAACACTGATAACGTTTGAAAACGCTTGCCGCTCCACTTCAGAGCGATGATATGGCAGATAATAACGAAAGGCGAGGCCTGCAATGACACCGGAGTTAAGAAACTCAACAGCACACCCTGTAATTCTGTCCAGTTAAAGATTAATCCCTATTAAACTTCCAAGTTTTATTTGTCTGTTTAAATAAAATGAAATGTTAGCAACGGCCATTTCATCAAATAGGCAACCACAACAAAACAAGTCAAAGTGCAGGCCTGGCGTAGCATTCGGGCACATTTAGCAATTTAAGACCCCGTTACATCATGTGACTTTCCATCTGACTTAATTTATGCAATCTTAATCGAATCGGGGGGGTCAATTGTGTGGTATGACATCCTTCAGAAACTTAGTCCCACTCCCCAACATAATAAAGGTTTAGTTTTTGCCTTAAGCCATAGGGGGGGCTCTGAGTATGTGAGAGCCGACCAGCAATGAGCGCTCATCCCTCCAAAAGTAAGGGGCCTCGCAAACAGAAGACGTTCTCTGGTTGTTCCCTACCACCACACAGTAGACCAGGGGTCTTCAAGTTCGGACCCAGTGGCTATAGATTTTATTTGTTTGTTTTTTTAGCTCCACTTCAATCTCTTTCTCAGAAGTCAGTCTTTGCCGACCACCAAACTCTTTCTTTTGAATCCTTTGGCTTTCATCCTGGAATTTCTTATGTTGTGAAATTTCCTTTTTTTATTTATTTATTTCCCCCGCCCACCACTGAGAACATCCAAGTGACTTGTGACACGGAGCAGATTAGTAAATGGCTTTATGATGACTGCACTAAGTTAGAGGGTGGGCCCGCAGGCTCCTTGGCCATTTGCATCTCTGTTTTAATTGGCAAGTGACAAAGGAAGCAAGGAAATTAAAAAAAAAAAAACTACAACAAAGGACCGAATCACGAGATGGGAATCTCGACAAGCAAGTTAACGAAAATGAAGCACAAAAATGTTGCTTGAGCAATTATGGATGTCTAAGAAGTTGGGTTGGAACAAAAAGTTGCAGCCGCCCCAGGACTCTTTATTGGGCTGGTACTAAAATGCTGACTTCACTATTGATACCGGTTTTCGGACCTCCGTACCATTTTTATCAAAATGGTTCAGAAGCCAAAAAAAAAAACAAAATCTCAATCATCTTCATCCGCCACCTTCCTCGGTGGGCCACACTACACACCAATCATGGCAAAGCAATGGTTTCCCCTCGTGAATTCCCGATTTGTGTCAAAGTGTTTAGTTTCCTCTGAAGTCTATGAAATCGACGACTGTTGAGGGGAGAAAAGTTGACGTTTACTTGCGGTATTGGATTTCCTGAAATGCTGGTACCTTACCGTTTTTTATTTTAAATTTGTGTTTTTCAGTACTGGTATACAGTGTGAGAACCCTGGGTTATTAAAAAGAAGCTTGATTGGGTTTTAGGGTAGGGAGAGTGCGAGAGGAGAAGGAGGATTTGAGTTTCACCACACAGTGAGGTATGGAGAGAGAGGGTGAGATGGCCTGGCTTTGGGGTTTTATTTCGTTCTTCTTGCTTGTTAAAGAAACGTAATTAAGTAGCCATCTAATGTGATAAATGTGGCCCGTGTGTGGATCTAGCTGTGTAAACTTTGTTTAGCTAGATCAGGAAGTTTGTGGTGTTGTCCTCTTGCTTCGCTCCTGTTTTGTATGTAACTTTCTCAATGTTTTGTAGGGGTTTTTCTTTTTGACAACAGATGGAGTATTTTTTTTTTCTTTTAATATTTGGCTGGTTTATTTTATTGTTTTATCAA
Organism: Polypterus bichir lapradei; assembly: GCA_026402145.1. Taxonomy (NCBI): domain Eukaryota; kingdom Metazoa; phylum Chordata; class Cladistia; order Polypteriformes; family Polypteridae; genus Polypterus; species Polypterus bichir. The sequence continues at coordinate 3,012,081 of JANRMT010049829.1, forward strand.
CCCCACTTGTGTGCGGCCCATTTATAACACCCTAAGGCCTTTTGGTAGGCCGTAACGCCTACCTAATCCAATTCGGGGTCTTCTATTTATTGCGAGAGCTGACAAGCAATGAGCGCCCATCTGGTACAGCTATGAGGATTAAGGAACCCTGGGCTTTGGACCTCACAAACCCTGCTGGTACGTGCAACACGAGAGGTCCTCCAGGTCGATCCTGGGGGGCCGCAGTGGCTGCAGATTTTTGGCTTCCGTTCAATCTCTTGGTCCGAAGACAATCTTGGCCGATTATTTGATTCTATGCCATGTCGGGTCATTCTTGTATTGTAGACTAGCGGGTACCCTCTGCTTGCTTCACTCGCCAACCCCCCTGGCCTGCGCTACTGCGCTATGCACCAGCCACTTCGCGTCTCTGCCACTTGTGTTGTGAAGAGGGGGGCTGAACGCACCCCAAGGAGACGCGGTTGCTCCTCCGAAACCCCCTCTTAAACGGTGATACAATGGGAAACACATTTTTTTTTTTGTTTTTCCCTCCTCTTTGCTCGATCAGCTACATTTGCCATGCCATGTGATCTGCATCTCGTGCGGTGCTTCAGACATTTAAAAAGCCTGTACAGCAGCTGTCCTACTCTTTGTCTTTTATTTCCGGTCCCAGGTGTGGTTAAATCTCTTGGCACCAAGTCTCGTCTCACGGGGTGAGAATTCTTGATATTTTAGTTTGTAATTTTAAAAATAGAATAAGAATCTGAAAATCTAACCACTTCACATTAAAGCCTGATAAATTCTGAAAAGAATGATATCAAACATATATATGTAGGTTTTAAAATAAGCCAGATTTAAAACGTGACTAAAAATGTTGCATGAAATCGTTGCAGTTTTAAGCATAGGGGTTATGTGTGTAAATAGAGATCTATCTCCAAACCAGGTGACTAAGCAGGACAAAAGTTTGCCCTTTTTTGCATCACTAATAGGAGATACAAATCCCCTACGCCACTCGCAGCCTGTTCTCCGTCTCTGGCCCTGATTTGTTTTCCCACCACCTCCCCGAATATTTGCTGTCCTCTCCCTATCCAGTGTTTCTCAAATTCCTGCTAACTTGTCCTGTTTGTTCTTCTGGAGATCAAGACCCAAATAGCGTCTTGTGCTACCCCCTCGGACTCCCCACCTTTGTGTTTTTTTTTTTTTTTGGAGGTTTTTATGTTCTCGTTTGGACATTTCCTGCCAGACTTGTGCTACCATGAAAGCATTTGTGTTTTAGTCCTGTTTGCAGTGGAGCTCAGAAAGGGGAGCAGGTCACCTAGGACCCACCTGTACTTCAGAATGGGTCATCCACCCAAAGCTAAGCACGTTTCAGGTCCATCCATTAGTTGAGTGGGCAGCCATCTTGGGGGAAGTGGGAAAGCTTGGGTTGCTACTGGACGAGGTGTTGGTTGAGGCCAGCAGGGGGCACTAACCCTGTGGTCGGTGTGTGGATCCCAAAGCCTCAGTGACTCTGTAAATATGGTGCAGTTTTTCAGATGAGATGTAAGAACCAAAGTCCTGATTCTCTGTGGTCTCTCTGGTCATCCTTTGTAAAGAACAGGGTGTACTCTGATGTCCTGGCTAAACTGCCCACCATGGCCTAGTCATTCTGACCCCCTAATCAATCCGTTTCTAACTGGCTAACCATCTCCTTCACCCCTTCACCACCTAACAGCTAACGTGTGGTGAGTGGACTGTCGCAAAATGCCCACCATCGCATCATCCAGGTCAGTGCTGCTGGTTGAACTGCTCCCCACTCGCTATGTAAAGCTTTTTGAGGAGTGAGGAAAGTGCTGCACAAATGTAAAGAATTATTATTAACCACAAGCAAGACTTGAACTCCACCGCAGGTCTGCAACAGGAGAGTAGCCTAGCCCTAAAATCAAGAGGCAGGCTTTTGGCCTTCAGTCTTGGGTCTCAGACAGGATTTGCTCTGTGACTGCAGTCCTTTTTTTTTTTTTTTTTCTAGTTTTCTCTTGTTTGTTTTGTAATTTTGTAATATACTTGTCTATAAATATTCTTTAGCACTTACGTATTATGAAAGGAGATTGTCTCTTGTCTTGGTGCACTACAATTAACCCTGTACGCAATACCCCTGTAAAACTGCGGAAATCGCCTTTCATGAACGGCCTTTGCAGCTTCTCCTACTCTGACTTAACACTCAATATGGTGGACTCCTTTACATTTTTGGACACAACTTTATAGACCTCAACTGATTTTTAATCATACAGTCCATTTTTTATTGGGTTTCAGAGACTGATTTGGCATCAACAGAAGTAATACCAATCGGGCACCAGTATTCAGAGTGACGGAGTTCTTTGAAATGGGTGGAATTCGGTGCCCACACAAATGGCGTGACCTCCCAAAAAGGAGTAAAGTGCAGTTGAGGACACCCCCTCCTGATTTCATACGGTTAGGCAAGCCCGATTTGTTTTTGGGTAGACTGTACACTATGCCAGTGTCAAAAGATTGTTTTATGAGCTTAAAAAGAGTCTTAACTCGCCGTAGCCAGCAGACATTCCGGGGTTTCTTTTTCTTAACACCACAGTAAGACCTCCTCTTCCATTGTAAGGGCAGTTGGGCCACAGATAATGAACAGACAGTAGACACTTGGACTATACGGGTGGTGCTTTCTTCACATTGCGTATCTGAATGTGCTGGCGCATCCCAAACACACAGAATATGTGATGAAGCAGTGAGGAGTAAGGAACACAGGGCTCTGGACCTCGCAAACAGAAGATGTCTTGTGGTGTTGCGTACCACCACACGATAAAACCAGAGTTTGACAAGTTCAGTCCCGGAAGGCAGTGGTGGCTGCTGATTTTTAGCTCCACTTCAGTCTGTTTGTCAGAAGCCAATCTTTGAGAACTGAGCTCCTCTTCGTTAATTCTATGGTTTTCATCCTGCCACATCAGCACCTTCCTATATTGTAGCTTTGTTTCCTTCTGATAATAACAATTAGTGATTTGTGGTGCGTAGAAGATTCGTAAAAACGTTTGTGACGACTACGCTGGGTGTGAATGGGACGGAACTGATGAAGTAAACGTGCAGTTAAAACGAGAATCCAGCTGTTGAACATCAAAAGATAGGAATTTTAACAAGCAGGTGAGCAAAAATGTTGTCTGAGCAACAATTAATGTCTAAATAAGAAATTGATTTGGAACAAATGCCTGCAGCCCTCCAGGACTGAACTTGAAGACTGAAGTAACGGCAATCGGCCGCCAGCATTTCAGAGTGACAGAGTTCATCAAAACTGGCAGAATTGGGTGCCCACACACATGGCATGACCCCCCCACCCCCAAGAGAGGAGGTAAGTGCAGTTGAGGACAAACCTCCGCCCCGGGTTTCGTACAGTTAGACAAGCATGACTTGTTCTTGGGCAGACTGTACAAGGTGCCAGCATCAAAAGATTGTTTTTTATATGCTTTAACAGAGTCTTATCTCACTGGAGCCAGCAGACATTCCATTCTTTGTCTGTCTGTCTTTTTTCTTTCCACCATACTAAGATCTCCTCTTCCATTGTAAAACTGGTTGGCCCACAGATAATGAATGTACAGTCGGGGCTTGACCTTGGCATGCATTCTTCACATGACGCATCTGAATGTGTTGGCACATCCAAAACAGGTTTTATAAAAGAAGTAACCATTGGCCAATTTCCAAACTTCTGCTCCTATCTAAGATACAGGATTCCCCAACCACAACTTCAGTCTTGTTTAAAATGAAAATATTTTCTTCAAATCTGGTGTCTGGGTGAAGCATAGTACCGAGTCCACGCTTGTCAAAGTCACAAATGACCGGTTGCTGGCCGTAGATTCTCAAGACTGTGCAGTATAAATGTTGTCGGGCAGTGGCCCGGCGGATCACCGCCGCCTTCAAAGTGCCTGGAAAAATGGGCCGGCATCTTGGGCTCCACAGTCATGTGGTTCAGGGTGTGTTGGTTTTTTTTTTTTTTTTTGGGAAAGAACTTTTTTATTAGTTAGTTTTAATGGATCCTCATCAGGCCCTCTCACCCACCCCTCTTGTATGGTGTACCACCAGGATGACTGCTTAGCTGTATTCTGTCTTTATTGTGCAGGTTACCCTGAAGCCACTTATTTTATTAAAAAAAAAAAAAAAAAAAAGGTGGGTGGGGGGGGGGGGGGGTGTCCTGTTACTGTTTGTTTGGCTGATGATACACAGTTGTACCTCCATTTTGAGATCCGGCAGCCCAGATGCACTGAAATGCACCCCGTTTGACTGCCCTGTCTATATTAAGCAATGGACGGCTAGTCTTTTAAAAATGAATGAGAACAAGATGGAAATTTTTTAATTTTTTGGATCTCCAAATGTTATTAATAACAATCTGTGCTCTTGGGTCACTGTCCGGTTATGTTAAAACCTATGCAAAAAAAAAAAAATCTGGGCATCTTATTTGTCCCTGACTTTAAATCTGATAAGCAAATAAATACTGTACTTATCTGAGTTTTTTTTTTTTTTTTTTTTTTTTTTTTTTTTAGCAAAGGAAGGCACAGGTTTTCTTTTGGAGAATTTTGAATGTAGTGAGAAGTCAAGAAAAAAATGACACCTTTTATTGGCCAACTAAAAAGATGACAATGTAAGTTTTTGAGGCGACTTGGGGAAGATGTAACATAAGAAGGGGCCTGAATTGCCTCAAAAGCTGGCATATTGTCATCTTTTTAGTTGGCCAATAAAAGGTGTCTTTTTTTTTTTTTTTTTTTTTTTTTGCTCAACTTCTCACTACATTTATAATGGCTAACGCAATACAACACCCTAATACTGGAGAATTTTGAGAAATTTTAAATCATGATTTTATTTCTTCTTGTTAGATTTATTGTACCGGACCGTATTTCTGGGTTTCATCCGACTTCTCTGCTACGTCTGCCAACACAAACCAAAGAAATCATGGCCTATTACCGCAATCCTAGCCTCTTCAGGCCGGTTACCTGTCAGATTTAGACTCCATTTTACTGTCTGTTTTTTCTTAAGTTTTGAAGGGATTAGCTCTAGCTCACCTCACGGACTTCTTGCACTCCTACTGTCCTCCATAGAGCTCTGAGGTCTGGTGATAAGCTGCTGGTTTCTGCCCCAAACGGTCATTTGAGAGGTAAAGCGGACAGTGCTTTCTCCATGGCTGAGCTCAAATTGCGCAGCAGTCTTCCTCTGCATGTTCACCGCTGAACGCTTTAAAACACCTAAAAATCCCCTGAATGAGTTTTAGCCTGGATTTAGAGGGATGTTTTATACTGTATTACCCATGTTGTGTGTTTTTAATTTTATTTGTTTATTCACTGTAATGCTGAAAACCACTTTAGTCAACTACGGGTTGCTTTCAAACTGCAATGTAAAGTAAACTAAACTGGATGGGCTACATAAATGTGTGCGTCAGCCTTTATTTTTGGCAAAATAGAAACAAAGTTACAACGCTTTATGTATACCGTATATACACCCGTATAAGTTGGGTCTTGAAACCCAAAAAATCGATCATAAAATCAGACCCCGACTTATATTCCCATTCAAAAATGCGACACTTAACCTAACTTTCAATTTTACTACTGGGCAGCGAACATACATCATATAAAAACCTGGACATGGACACAAATAGATGAACATACACAGGCTTGGTCTGCAATAGAAATAAAATCCTGCAGTTCCTCTTTATATTCCTTGCTTTGCGCCCCAATAAATGCAAGTTATCGCCAATATACTAACAACCCAATTGTGCTTCACTCCCTCAGAATATGGAACCAATGTAGAAATCATTTTAAGACAATCTTTTATCGGTGGCACCTCTCTGCACGAGAACCACCTTTTTCCACCCTCTCAAACGTACGCAGTTTTTAATGTCTGGAAAACATTTGTGATTAAATCACTTAGAGATCTGTACATACACAACGTCTTTGCATCCTATGAACAATTACATTCTACATTTAACTTCCCAGCAACACATTTCTTTCACTACCATCAAATTAGAAACTTTGTTAAACAGAAGCTGCCCAATTTCCTCGCCTCCCACCTCCCTCTATAATATTGATCAGTCTCGAGGACTCGGACAGCATTTCTTTAATATATAAAATTATTTTACCATCCCTCCCTTTCAAAGATCCAAGAGGACACTGGGAAAAGGATTGTTCACTCAACATATCAGAAAAGGAGTGGAAGGTAGCAATGCAGAGACTTCACTTGAGCTCCATATGCGCAAAGCATACAATTATTCAACTCAAAATGATATATCGAGCAGATCTGTCTCGCTTAAAACTCTCCAAAACGTTTCCAGGGCGAGAGCCGACCTGCGAACGCTGCAAACGAGCTCCAGCCTCACTGGGTCACATGTTTTGGGCCGTGTGCACCAAATTAACATTTTGGACCAAAATTTTTAAATGCCTTTCAGACAGCCTTGGTGTCACAATCCCTCCGAACCCATTAACAGCTGTGTTTGGTGGGCTCACAGAGGGGCTTAAAGTGGAGAACAACAAGCAAACTGTGATTCCCTTCACTACACTATTGGCACGCAGACTTATTTTGCTCAACTGTGAGAATCCTAACTTCTCTTTTAAGTCAGTGGGTAACTGATGTTTTATATTATTTGAAATTGGAAAAATTTAAATTCTCAGTTAGAGGATCTGTAAAGAAATTTTTCAAAACCTGGCAGGGTCTGATCATTAACATTTTAGAAAAAGCTTTCAAAGCACCGAGGAAGCAGATTCTCTCCCTATTTTTTTCTTTTCTTTTTCTTCTCCATTCATCTATACTCATTTATTAATTTATCTATACACAGTGGTACCTCGGTGTACATCTGCTTTGGAATAAGTCCAACTTGGTATACGTCCTGTTTGGACGCAAAAGATTTTGCTTGGTATACGACTTTTGTTTGGAATACGACTCGCGTGCTACAACACTGCATGCTACCCTCGTTTACCTCGCTTGAGACAAAGCCACGAGTACCCACGAGCGTCAGTACGCCAGTTGCTAGCACTCGGTGAACAACCCGTGCTATAACTCTCTGTGAATTTTCACGTGATTTTGTGTTTTTTCACGTAAATTTGAATTGATTGTTGAAAAGTGTGAAGGTGGCCTGCGTATCTGGGTCTTGGCTGCTGCATACCGTATGACGAGAACGATGGTATCTATGATTGTGAAAAACAAAGACGTTATTAAAAAGTAAAGTGAGGTTACATTTTCATTTATTTCATCTAATTGCTTTTGTATTTATGTATTTTAGTATTAAGCAGTGTTTTAAATTATTTTTTTACAACCCCATCAATGTATAATATGCCAAGAACAATAGGATTTTTTTTCATGAAAATGGATTAATCATTTTCGATTTATTTCTTATGGGAAAAATTCATTTGGTATACGTCCTGTCTGGTATAAGTCAAAGGATCTGGAACGGATTAAGGACGTACACCGAGGTACCACTGTACTTATTTTTACTAGGTTTAAGTTTTATTCTGCTGCCCATGCTCTCATTCTCAGGGGTGGGGATTGATTTCTTTTCAGTTCTATTCTTGTAAAATTGATCTATTTGTATGTAATGTTGTGTGATTTCAATAAAATAAAAAAAACACTCTATTTTACATCTTCTTGCCTCCTCCAATCTCACATCAATTTCTCAGATGCATCAAATTTTGTTGCAGCAGCGCAGTTACCAATTTCTTTCGCTACTTCAACGACGTTAAATTTAAACCAGCTTCATATTTTCTTCTAATCGAACGCTCCATCGTAAATAAGGGATGCTCTTATGATAAAGATGTGTGAGGGTGTGATATACGAAAAACACAAAACGGTCTAAACGTCGTTTTGGAATAGTTCAGGTATTGCCGTGTGGTCACGTAGGCACAATACATAGAAAATAAAAGTTTGTGTGCTCTGTGGTTACTCTCTCAGGTGCGCGTTAGCATATTGTAATCTCTTGGAGTAATAGCGGGAGTTTTCTGCATTCAACTTTTTCGACCAACATTTATAAAATACCGGAAATGATACGGTAAAATGTAACTTATCCGCGGGAGAACTTTTAAACATGAGTATATACGGTAAATAATATTTACAATAACAAAGGTCAATCAAATGTAACTTAGCAAGTGGAATTATTATTTTTAATAAGTTTACGTGACCACATATTTCCACCCCACCACAAGGGGCTCTGCTCCTTTAGATCAAGAGGCACATGAAGCATTGAGTCATTATTTGAGAAAAGGGTGAGCTGTTTAACTGCTGGTGCACCTCTGTTAACGGGCAATCGGACAAGCTGAGCAAACCGAAGAGAAACGAGAAGCCGCAACAAGCCGAGCTGAGGAGTAGTTCCGTTTGGGACAGATCTCGTTCCGCTGTTCTCGGAGACGGCAGTTCTTCCTAAGGATCGTCTCCTCTTAGTGTCGGACTGCGTTGTCTGCTTTTGATCGGGACTATCTTGGGCACACTGCTACTGAACCTGTGTGTGCTGGGGCGTGTTGATCTCCTGGTCCTCCTTTGGTATCAACGTATGGGCAGTAGGATGTGTGCGTGTGAATGAGGGTCTCTAATCCTCTGTGTTTTTTCTCTTGCAGGTCTTGGAGGAGTTGTCCAGGGGCAAATGGGTATGTCTGGCTCTTTGTGATTCTTCTTTTCTTGCACTCGGCTATGAGCTTTTATAAATTGTAACTTATTTTCTTCGTTTTGCAGCATGTGGCACACCCGTTTTTGGAAACCGAATAGTAGGTGGACAGAACTCCATGATTGGACAGTGGCCATGGCAGGTGGACCTGCAGTATAACAGTCAACACGCCTGTGGAGGGTCTTTGATAGCACCAGGCTGGGTCCTGACAGCAGCACACTGCTTCCCGTCGTGAGTACCGCTTATCACACAAAGTTGGATTGGGATTAGTGGACGAGGGCATATGAGGAAACAAAATGGAGATCTGGAATCACTGGCAAGGAATCGCTCTGGTTTGAGGGACCTGTTCCCTTCCTCTCTCCCTCTTTCATGTTTCCACATGTGAACCCGGGGCCTCCAAGGCAGTAGCTGGCAGCTCATACTGTTAAGCCAACTGGAATTTCCTTCCCTGAATGACCCCCCCAATGAGCCTCCAAATGTCACTGATGATGATGACGCCTTCAAGGGGTTTTGGCCTTCCACTTTGCACCCTCCCATGAAGCCAGAGCCTCCCTGGAGTCGGCTGCAAGGAATACAGAGAGGCCATTTGCTTTAAAGACTGAAGAGTGTGTTTTACTCCTCGTAACGAAGACCTGATTCTTCACCAAAGAAGATCATTCAAATCCCAAAAAACCCGAGTTATTCCCTCCCATACACCGCTTGTGTTCTCATGGGGTGAATGGGGCTCGCCAGATTCACTATTCGCTGGCTAACTCCCACCCTCATTTAAACCGAAGGCACGTGTGCTCACCCACCCCTCTTGTATGGTGTACCACCAGGATGACTGCTTAGCTGTATTCTGTCTTTATTGTGCAGGTTACCCTGAAGCCACTTATTTTATTAAAAAAAAAAAAAAAAAAAGGGGGTGGGGGGGGGGGGGGTCCTGTTACTGTTTGTTTGGCTGATGATACACAGTTGTACCTCCATTTTGAGATCCGGCAGCCCAGATGCACTGAAATGCACCCCGTTTGACTGCCCTGTCTATATTAAGCAATGGACGGCTAGTCTTTTAAAAATGAATGAGAACAAGATGGAAATTTTTTAATTTTTTGGATCTCCAAATGTTATTAATAACAATCTGTGCTCTTGGGTCACTGTCCGGTTATGTTAAAACCTATGCAAAAAAAAAAAAATCTGGGCATCTTATTTGTCCCTGACTTTAAATCTGATAAGCAAATAAATACTGTACTTATCTGAGTTTTTTTTTTTTTTTTTTTTTTTTTTTTTTTTAGCAAAGGAAGGCACAGGTTTTCTTTTGGAGAATTTTGAATGTAGTGAGAAGTCAAGAAAAAAATGACACCTTTTATTGGCCAACTAAAAAGATGACAATGTAAGTTTTTGAGGCGACTTGGGGAAGATGTAACATAAGAAGGGGCCTGAATTGCCTCAAAAGCTGGCATATTGTCATCTTTTTAGTTGGCCAATAAAAGGTGTCTTTTTTTTTTTTTTTTTTTTTGCTCAACTTCTCACTACATTTATAATGGCTAACGCAATACAACACCCTAATACTGGAGAATTTTGAGAAATTTTAAATCATGATTTTATTTCTTCTTGTTAGATTTATTGTACCGGACCGTATTTCTGTTATTGTTATTTCTAGAAAATCTTTATTCTCTGTGGAAAATGTGCACAGTTATCTTAGTTTGGAGTGTGTTACAACATTTCTAGTTGCATTTATGAAATTTTCTACATGCTGGGGACACCGTGTAGTGACGCCATTTTGTTTTATCCCTGGGCATCGCCATCGAGTAGGTCTTGTTGGTAGGACTCTGTTTCCTAGTTGCTGCAGGGTGTGACTTTGTGTTCAACGTGACTGGTGTGTTTTGTCATGAGGACCGCACTTCACCTCTAAAATCCTCCATTCTAACCCTTATCTGTTAATCTATTAGTCCGGGGCCACCGTTCACAGAAGGATCCAGCCAGGGTTGACCACACGTGTCAATTATCAAGTTGACAGTAAACAGAGTGTACAGAAGGGGAGCAGATATGACGATTTACTCGCTTGTTCGAAGTCCTGAGCACATGTTCAGGAATTTAAAAAGACACGTATGCCTACAGGTGAAGCAGAGTTATTCCATGTGGGTGTGGAGTTTACCTCCGTCACAACCTGGAT
>JANRMT010049829.1:3032837-3056063 GCA_026402145.1 Polypterus bichir lapradei
TGTGTGACTGAGCCATTCAAAGGGCTGGCGTACTGATACGTGTGACTCGGCCTTACGCTCGGTACCACCGGAATAACAATTACCAGGGTATTTTTACTTCAGTAAGAGATGTGTGAGGTTCCCAGATACTTTAAAAAGTAATCGGACTACGTAACGCCCATTCCTGTTAACGTGTTACCCTCCTACTCTCGAGGTGGTGTGGCTGAGTTGAGCAGCTCGTCAACCTAAGTTTAGCAATTTCTGAAATTGACACGAGTCATTTAGTCCAGGAGAACAAATTCACGCCATCGCCTGAACGTTTGCCTTTGAATAATGTATTTGGTGGACACTTCTATCTGCACGTGCAAAGCAAATGTGTGCTCGGGCTAATGGGGTGCAACAGAAGTGCACAGAATACAAACTGCTTCACGGTGACCCGGCTATGGGGTTTACCTGGCCACAAAAATCGGATCATTCACGGCGATGTCTTCCTCTGTTGATCCAGTTTCCCAGAAGCCAATACCCAGATTCCTCTAATCGGAATAAAGGTTTACATGTCGGTTTAGATATTTGGGTTATTAAAGCGCATGGAAACACACCCTGAGAAAACAACGCAAGCTTCTGGGCTAATCTGAGTGGAGACTGGCGCATCTTCATAGGCCCAGGATGAGAGAACCAGATGATCCAAATGGAGCTCGGCGATCTGAAGTTCTGACATCGCAGTGTTAATAGAAGCTCCCGACAAAAACTGGGCTGCAATTGCACGTATTAGTAGAATCCAGAAAATCCACGTTTGTTAAATCTTAAAATGTCATGTCGTTCAGAACGGAGCCCAAGTAGGTTTGTGGGAGCTCAATACGTTGGTACGCTAAGGATGTATGCGGTGGCTTTCCGATTGCTTGTATTGGGGCAGTGAGGTCCTCCTGGAGTGACCACTTGGACATGTAGGGAGGGTAACTGACTGTTGAAACAAGTTCAAACTGGAATGATTTTTACATTTGGGCGACTGGGTGATCATTCTGGGTGGTCACTACCCTGTACTGGTGGCTGTCGGAAGAGGAAAATCGACAAGTTCTGTTCTCGAGATCAATTGAAAAAGAGTACATGGAGCAATGGGGAAGGTTGGACCGAGCGCTTCTTAGCTTTAAGGCGGGCGTGTGCCCAGATCACCCATCGAACGTCGGGCTCATTTAAATGGACACCAACGAGTGGTGATGAGTGATGTTGACAATGCTACTGGCAAACCCAAGAGATGGCTTTGTGCCAAAAGGAAACTGGCGACCTGAGCAAATCGATGAGGCTGAGCTCATTTCATCAGAGGTCGAGATCAAGGAGGTGGCAGCCAGGTGTGTGTGTGTGTGTGTGTGTGTGTGTGTGAGATGGCAAAGGAAAGTCGAGCAGATTAGTGGCCGCCATGATGTAGAGAAGGTAGGATGCCAGTGTGTTCCATAAGTGAAGATTCATAAATGTTTGGAAGAGTGGTAATGGTGAAGGGTACTTGGGGGGGGGTATTTAATCTGGAGTGGTGTGCACACATCTGAGGCAATGGAGGGTCCAGGTGGTGCGCCAAATGGAAATGGTGGAGATTTATAAATCCTAAAACGTGCTGGGAGGAGCTGAAAGAGGAAACTTCCGAGAGACCACCATGAAAGGCCTAAGCCAGTCCTCCTATAGACTGGGCACTAAACAGAAAATGTGTGGAGAAGAAGAAGAATCCGTCCTCTGCTGTGCTGTTATCGGGTAGTCATGAAGGCTTCAGACCTCAAACCCTGAGGTTGTGGGTTCAAATCCCTCTACTAAACAAGCCTGCCTGTGCTACAATTGGGGGGGGCTTCAAAACAAATGGAACCCGATTATGTGAGTGGCCTTGGATAGAGGTGTCCAGCAACTAATAATGTTCATTCAAACGAGTCCATGACATACAGTACAGGCCAAAAGTTTGGACACACCACCTCATTCAATGTGTTTTCTTTATTTTCATGACTGAAGGCATCAAAACTATGAATGAACACACGTGGAGTTATGTACTTAACAAAAAAAGGTGAAATAACTGAAAACATGTTTTATGTTCTAGTTTCTTCAAAATAGCCACCCTTTGCTCTGATTACTGCTTTGCACACTCTTGGCATTCTCTCGATGAGCTTCAACAGGTAGTCACCTGAAATGGTTTTCCAACAGTCTTGAAGGAGTTCCCAGAGGTGTTTAGCACTTGTTGGCCCCTTTGCCTTCACTCTGCGGTCCTTCACTATTTTGAAGAAACTAGAATATAAAACATGTTTTCAGTTATTTCACCTTTTTTTTGTTAAGTACATAACTCCACATGTGTTCATTCATAGTTTTGATGCCTTCAGTCATGAAAATAAAGAAAACACATTGAATGAGGAGGTGTGTCCAAACTTTTGGCCTGTACTGTACCTTAGAGAAGGATGAGAAGCTAGCAAGCATTGCTAAGGGTGTCCCAAAAAATGCAAAATACACATCTAAGGATATCCAAAATGAAATTATCCAAACACTGGCTGACATGGTGCTTGGAGAGGTCAGGAAAAAATATGAAAGTGCTGATTCTGCAGGGTTTTGCCTCAAAAGTGATGGGACCAGGGATAGGTGCAATGTGGAAAATGTGTCTGTGATAATACGGTTTGTCAGAAATTCCACGCCAGAGGAGCATCTTATTGGGTTGCTTGACTTGCAACAACTTGACGCAGAGTCCATCACCTCTGAGATGCTGTTACAGCTTTCTGATGCTGGCTACAGTGCTGACAGTATACTTCGCCAGTGTCATGATGGGGTTAGAGGTGGTGTACAAGTTCTGCTCCAAAAGAGGCTTGACAGATATGTCCTATACATCCACTGCTACAACCACCAACTGCACTTAGTGGCTGTGCATGCCATGCAGAGTGAGCCGTGTGCAAAAGATTTTTTAGCCTATCTAGTTCACTCTGCAACTTTTTTCACCACCACTATGTGCTCAATAAACATGACGCACCTTGTCTAAAAAGGCTGCTTGAGATCAGATGGACAAGCCACTATGAGGTGACAAGGTGCACTGTGGACAATCAAGAACAAATCCTTAGTATCCTATCTGAGAGTACAGAGGATGATGATGCTGCAGTTGACCTGTGCACCGAGGCATCAGGCCTGCTATGCCAAATTAAGAGGCATCACTTCTTTGAGATTGGAAAGTTCCCAGTGCGGGTGCTTGGTGTCTTGAAACCAGCAAATGCTATTCTACAGTCTCAGTCAGTTGATCTGTGCAGTGCTTCTGAGGTTGTTAGTGCAGCACGGGACTCCTTAAAAAACATCCGTGAGGAAGACTGTTGGGGAGTGTCATCTCCTGATGAGGAAAAGTCACATCCAACAAAGAGAAGGAGAACAATGAGCAAACACCTCACCTCAAAGTGTTGTGCTCTCAACCTTGGGCCATACAGACTCTGGTGACCCTACCATTTCCCCCATCAGTTTCTGAAAAGATCCCTGCTCAACATCCTTGACAGGGCCATTTCAGAAATGGAAACTAGATTTTCACACAAGAATATTGACCTGATGAGAGTCGTATCTAGTCTTGCACCCAAATCTAGCACATTTCTAGATCCCACCCTGTTGCACCCTCTGGCTGTGATGGCTGGCGCTGTAGCAGATGTTGTAAGTCTGGAAAATGAAGTTCTTGTGGCAAAACAGATGCTGCTCAAAAAATGTTCAAAGGAAACAGACCTGTCCACTGTGAACTGTAAACTCCTGCAGGAGTACAAGGAAGCCTTTCCTGAGTTGAATAAATTGTACGTAACAGCCCTGGTCATTGGTGTGTCTTCAGCATCATGTGAGAGTTCCTTCTCCACTTTGTCACGGGTCCTAACCCCCTATCGTCGCACCATGTTACATAAAAGAAAGAGGAATTTGGTGATCTTGGCCCATGAGAAGTCCGTAACAAATAACTTGGATGTGGATGAATTTGGAAGAGTGTTTGCAAAGGGAAACAGGAGACTGTTATTGTGGAGTGGATTGAGGAGAAAGGAGAGCGGAGCTGTTCAGCTGCAAACAGAGAGTTCAGTTGCTTACAAAAGGATCAAGCTGAAAACAAGACAAAAAAAGAAGAAAACAGTTCAAATGTTCTGTTCTAAATCTGTTGTGTTCTACAAATTAGTTTGAGAATTGTAGGAAAAGACATGGTGAGTTGTTTTTGTTTAAATTACTATGCCAACCCTTTTTAGTTTTGTAAATATTGGATATATTGATAGGTCTTTATTTTGCAAATTTATTTGAGAATTAGGCCATCCAATTAAGATAAATGTTATGTTTTTGGTTGTAAAGATCTGGATGGATATTTTACTTTATTCTTTATTTTATATTTTTTTTTATTCTATTTTTCAAGACTTGGTGATTTGATTTTTTTTTTCTTATAATTTGGCCTACCCTGTTTAGTTTTGTTAATATTGGCAATAGTGAGAAGTGTTATTGTTGGGTTTGAATATATTTGATATAGGCCATCCAATTAAGGTAAATGTCATGTTTTTAGTTGTTATAATCTGATGAGGAATATTTTATCTTATTTTTTGTCGTTTTATTTTTCAGTTTTCCTCCTGAGGAATTGCCACCTTATTGTGGTCAGGGGGTTTGCGTGCCTCAGTGACCCTAAGAGCTACACCAGCAGAAGCTTAGCCTTCAGGTGGGACACCCAAGTTGGACAGGTCTTACGGTAGAGGTCTGACAAAGTGCAATCCAATTACATGACAAAAGCAGTTATACAGAGCACCCCTTTCCCACCTCCGTCGCCACCATGTGCCCTCTTCACATTTCTGTCTGGCCCCTCATATATGCCTGTCTAGGACTGGCCCAGCTCCAAGGCCTTATGTGAAGCGAATGGCCATCGATCCCACCCAACCCCTCTCACTGATCAGTCAAACAGGAAGGTGGGGCGCTGGAGTAGCTAAAGAGAGAATTTCTCACATCTGTCGCCGGAATTCCCGGGGATCGCTTTGAGGAAAGTGGAGCCCATGCCGATCCTGCCTTCATTTTGACAACATGAAGGAGCTGATGAAGCTAAATAAGTTTGGCTATTTGTACCCCAACTGTGGACCTTGAAGTGAATTCAGAGATCCTGAAAATTGTATGTATTTTTTTTTAATTTCATCAATCTCTATTAATTTAGCCCAACGGAATTTTGTCATTTTTGGGTCCCCTTTGTTATGGAGGCTGCATGTTCTGCCCGTGTTCTGGTGGGTTTCCTCCCACAGTCAGAAGACCTGTAGGTTAGGCAGAGTAGCGATGCTAAATTGGATCTAGTGGGTGTGAGTGTGTGCCCATGTGATGGACCACTCTGCCCATTCCAACAGGGGTTGTTCCTGCCTTATTATGCCCTATACCACCTGGGGTCAGGCTCCAGCCCCATGTAACCCTGCTCAGATGTATGGTATGGGATTTTCAAATTTTCTGTGTAAAAGAATTCAAAGTCAGACAAACTGTGAGGGGATTGCATATGCGCAACGCCCTCTTTAGGCGAACCTATAGGATTAAGGACTGAATTTGAGATATTCCTGCAGCCTGGAGCTCCAAATGAATGGAGTTGACATACATGACAGCACTTGGCATTATTTGAGTCAGATAACTCAAATAATGAGGATTTGAGTGTATCCTCACTCGTTTCCTTGACTAGGCTAAATCAGAAAAGACTCGACTTGCTTACAGGCTAGCAGACACAATGTAACGACTTAACATGACGTGCGTATTTCACTGTGAGCTGTGCCCACATTTTCTTGGGAGTGCTCATTACTGGGTGCCTTTTTGTAAAGTTGTTTTGCTTCACTAAGGCATTACTTAGAAAAATTTGCTACAACAAGCTACACTTTTTCCGTGTCTCTCTTCATTCTCAGGCTTGATGGTCTGAAAATAATGAATCGTTTTTAAATCTCTTTCATATCCACAGAGTTTTTGTGCACGACTGGTAGGCAGGTTTACAAAGCCAAGTCTGACCCTGGTAGAAGCTGGTGTGAGTTAAGAGTCGCTGAGCAATCAAACGGAATCCTTAGGGAAGGACAAAAGTAACGAGTGTGGAGTTGGCATACAGGCATGTGACCTAATTTATATTTTTCAGCAGAGGGCAGCAAATCCATGTGGGCCTAAAGGCCTCTGAAAATGTAAAGTACATAACCAACAGGGCTGACCTCCACAAAACAGGATAATCCTGCAGGCCTATAGAACCTTGAAGTGCTGGGGAAACTGGAGGAATTCGAACATTTAATACGCAGGCAGGTACGAATAAAGTGAGGACAATTAAGTGTAATGTGTAGTAAAAGTTATTTTGTTCATGACCCTGTGTAACTGATCTTATTACTTCTCATGATTAGCCAAAGTCGGCTCCATTCTTCATGGAAGTTCCAAGCTGCTGGAAAACTGGGAGAGGCATTGGCATCTCCATAACTTCCAAATTCAAGGTGGTGAAGGCGACTCCATTGCTATAGGAAACTAGAACATCTGGGTTTGTGTCAGATGGTTTTAACAATTCAAATTAAGTAACAAACTAATCCCCCAAATACCCATCTCAACCTTTTTTCCTACCAAATCTTGGCGATGTCAGCGATGAGCACGGTGGGGGAAGTCAGATATAAAAGGTGATGGGAAACTACTTTTGGTTCTAGCTAGGAGAGACGGCTGTGCAGTACGAGCGTATAATAAGCAAGGGCCTCAGACATTTTTGAGCAGGCCAAGCTCGTTTTTACGTTGAGGTAAACTGAATGACATAAAACTGTTTAAGTGTCTCTGGTATTGTCTTCTGATTTGTTTTCAGAATAAAAGACATCAAAACAAATTTTGGTGGGACACGATTCAAACTCCAGGTATTGTGTTGATAGATTAAATTGAAATTCAAAAGAAAAAAAAAAAAAAAAGTGTCAAAATGTCAATGATGTGTACCTCAAAAACATGACGTCCCAGCTTAATTCCGATTTCATATCAAAACTTAATGAAGAGCTAGTCTTAAGTTTCCAGTAGCAAACAAAAACATTTTGTAGACCAGTGTAATAAATATGTAGATAAATCTTTGTCATGAAGAAAATTAGGATGACTTTCAAGCGGCGCCCCACCCAGACTACTTTTGCACACCTCTGAATATCTCAGTATGGGGCACCTTTATTAGACTCGCCAATTGTCTCATTTTGTGCTATTGAGACTTTTCAGGCACGTTAGGAGGCTCCTTAGCAGAAAAAAAGGGTCCATAAACAAATTCCCCCACAAGAAAAAAAAAAATATAACCAAAGCATTTGCATACCAAAATGTCAACATAAATACGGTCGGAAAGGCCTGCTAAATGTCTACTGCTGCAGATTTACTACACGTCCTTGGTGCTCACCAACACAGCCCACCATCACAATTGGGACAGTAGACGGGTGTCGTCTTTGCACAGTTTTCTTCTGCAGTTTGCGCGTGACACTGCGGCAAGTCAGCACCTGATCTGCACGATCAACGTCACCCGTTGTGTCATTCACAGCGCAATTTTTAGAGACTGACGACAGCTGCTGCATTGTGCTTAGTCGGTTTCAACCTATATTGCCTTCTTGACACGCAGATACCGCATCCCTCTGGAACTTTTCGTGACTAAATTCACCAGGTGGTTCAGTCATATCGTGCCGTATGCATTGGTTTCTCTACTCGTGATGGCATCTGATGACCGATTCAAATTGTTATCACTTATTTGATTCAATTAAATGGTTCACTTTCAGGTTATTCTAAAATGGGCTTTACAGCTTACCATTCACGCAATGTTGTGTTTTGCTTGAAGGCTCCATCTCACTCAAATATATAAATCGATGAGGGACATAATGAATAGAAATATTCACGATTTCTTTTCCAGTGTAATATTTCATCCACTAGATGGCAACAGAATGCTCTTCCCCAAGCATTATTCAGGCTTTACATCAGACAGGTCAACCCAAGAGACACTCGGCCTTAACCGTTTTTACATAGAAGTCCAAACCCAGGTGACCCCTGGGGTTCACTCCAAGCAGATTAAAAACTTAATAAGAGTAATGGAGAGTACTGATGTGTTGCTTACATGAATGTTCTAAGCAGCATGCATTTCACCTGACAATAATGGCGCCCGCTTACGTGGGATCTGCAAACTTGTTATAGCAACAGTGTTCAAAAGGAAGAATGCTGTCTGATGGTGCCCACACCATAAATGTTTTGGCATCTTTTGTTTTTTTATTAAACTATAGCTTGACCATAAACTTTGACACAGATGTTCAGATTTAAGAAAACCATAAAACAGATGATTCTCTACAACCTGGCATAAAATATTTTCACATTAATTCATGAAAACACTCATTTATGCAATAGAATCAAATCCCTATTTAAAAATACCTTCATTGTTTCAATTTTGGAAGTTTAAAAACTGCCCACATCTTATACTTTGCAGTTTAGCAGAGGTAGAAGAAATCAACAGGAGCGTTTAGCAGGTTCTCTCCACTTGAGGCAGCAGCGAGTAACTTCAAGTACACTCCAGGTTTGGCTGCACTTTGCCCTCTAGTGGAAGGTGCTGGAAGTGCAAAGGCTGATCATTTCTTCATCGTGTTTGCAGCAGCTATAACAAAGCCCAACAGATCATCTGCCGCCAGAATTAAATTGCTGGGCTCAATTTGTACTTCCAGTTCCTTAAAAATAGTAAAATTAAAATGTAAAAACAGTGATTTGGAGTGGATTGGAAGATGTTACAACTTAAATACAATAGGACTTCCAAATTGACCACGTAGGAGTTGTCCTTTGGGTGTTGACACTCTGCTGGGAACACCACTGTGGAGCTGCTCATCTGGACTATCGGAGCAGGTTCACCAAAATGGTGGTCAAGGTCAGGTTGAGCAGGACTGCCCTCCAGTTGGTCAGCCTCTGGGCTGCCTTATTGTACATTTGTAGGCTAGACACGTTGCTCCGGTGCCCCCGATCGTACAGCTGCAGGTTGGGCACATTACTCTGGATCCAGGAGCTGTACTCTGTCACCTGCACGTAGATACCAGGCAGGTTTTGACGGGCACAGCCTTCCCCGAAACTCACGATGCCTGCTTGTACCCAGAGTCCATTTGTCATCTGGCAAACGAGGGGTCCACCGGAGTCTCCCTAATGATTTTATATAATTTAAAAAAAAAAAAAAAAAAAAAATCAGAATACATTATTGTCCACTTATGATAAACTGTTAATGGTTACCCAAGCAGCATGGACACTTTTCAACACACATCTGCATCCAGCACTTTAAATTATATAATTGTCAGAGAGAATATATATTTATTAGAAAAGGCCCTGTATGCCAGGCAGACAGAAAAAGCGCTATATGACAGATATAGTGTAGCTGGCAGGATGAGATAGATATGAAGGGCTCTGAAGGACAGATGGACACTTTATTCAGCCCCAGGGAAATTCAGGCATCCAGTAGCACAAACACAATGCAGTTTTTTTTTTTTTTGAAAATTATAAAAGCAAGGAGGAAAAAAAAAAAATGTACAAATGGATAAATTGTTACAGTGATGGAAGGTAGAGTGGTGACCAGGGGCCTCATGTATAACGCCGTGCGTAGAACTCGCACTATAACATGGCGTAAGCACAAAAGCCGAAATGTGCTTACGCACAGAAAAATCCAGATGCAGGAATCTGTGCGTACTCCAACTTCCACGTTCTTCCGCTACATAAATTCCGATCAGCGTGAAAAGTAACGCTCGTGCACGCGCCTTCTGTCCCGCCCAGTCTCCTCCCAGAATTATGCATCTTTGAATATGCAAATCAATATAAATCACCCTTAAGCTCAGCCTTCTGTGAAAAGACAATGGGAAAAGCACGGGGGAAAATATAAGAATTTCAGCGAATACCAAGTGGAGGCAAAGGAAAAACATACTCTTTGTTCAAATAAACCGTGGTATAATCAACAAAAGGAAGTTGATCGAGTGACATAGCGTGTTGGAGAAACTTGAAAGCTCACGTTCACAAAATCGCACAGTGGCGGAAATAAAAAAAGAAGTCACATATCAAAGTCGCCGTGAAAAGGCGAGTTGTAGCCCACCGTCTGAGTGTCATATGAAAGCTTATTAGGGTACAGAGAAAAAAAAATAAATAGGCACACAGTGGGGAAAAAGCACAAAATGTCAACTTCAATCTCGACATTTCCACTTTAATCATGTAGTTTATTTTGTCATTAAAGCAGAACATCATAAACTTCATCTTAAAATCGTTTAATTAACCAGTTTGTCAAATCACATCGTAATTAAAGTAGCAGATTAAATGCTTTGTTTTGTATTTGATCTTCTATGTGCTCTGTGTGTGTGAATCACTACTTGCTTCTTAAACCGGCTCTCTTCCTCCGACTGGACACAGAATCCATTACATTTGTGATATTACAGCTCTCTGAATAACTAAAATACTGAGATGTATACGTGATATCATTTTTATGATGATAGGAGTTAAAGCACGTTATTAAACATGGGTTTCACTTCGATGAAATACTTTATTGCAGCAGTACTCAGGGGCGGCTCTAGGCTTGTGGTGGCACTGGGCAGAGGAAGAATCGGTGGCTCCTTCGCCCGCCAATGTCAGTAAGGTATCTTATGCACGGTGGATGGCCACGTCCGTTGCAGACACTGCATAGCCGCCTCGTGCTCATGACACAAGCATTTAACTTTTGCCGAAATTTGTCGCTGCGTTTTTAGCTGTGTTGTTATTTTCTCTTTCTGTTTTATATTCAATATATATTGGCGTAGCCGTCCCTGCAGTCCTTGCTCTTCTTTCCCCAAATAACCGATCGCCACACAATCAGCTCTGTAATAGACGTTAAGCCATCTGTAAGCTTAGCGTCGATTCTTCAAAACGTTTAAGGAACATTGAAATATCTTCGTAGTACATGTTTAATTATTCTATCCTTCACGACACTCCCAGTGAAGAATATAGATTTAAATGAAGTTAAAGTTTTATCTGTATAATTTAATAAACATATTTTGCTGCATTTCACCTAAAAATGATATCGTCACCATATGTAAATACACGCTTTATAAAGTGGCTCAGGTTGTGCGATATTATAACTGTAGTGCAAGTTTACAGTGCGGTGATTGTACTTATAAGTACAAACAGTTCTAGAAGGTGCAATTGATTGAGTGCGTTTAAAGTTCTTGGGATGAAACTGTTTCTGAACCACGAGGTCCGTACAGGAAAGTCTTTAAAACGTTTTGCAGTGGCTGAGACAGCGTGTGCTTGAAGCTGTATACCGATAATTCTCTTTCCGATCAGCTGCTGCTGTAATTCACACTCAGATACAGTGATATAAATACTCCGAGTGGTGCAGTGAGTGTAATATGGAAAAAGATGATCCGCTGTGGCAACTCCTAACGGGAGCAGCTGAAAGAAGAAGAAGAAGAAGAAGGAGAAGTGAGAGTAACAACGCTAAAGCAGTTCTGGTATTTGGAATACTATGGCTATTCCCTGGACCATTATATTGTTACAAGTTAATTACAATCAGATGCGTTACACTAATAAACAATATGCGGTTAGTTTCAGTGTATTTATAAATCCGCGTCAGGAAAATAAAGAGTAACCACACAGGAACAGTAGCACTGCTTTGACGCTGGGTGCCGCCAGTCTGCAAAACCGAGCGGAGAACTTGCGTACGGCAAGGTATGAGGTACCATGGAAAAGTGCGTGGCTTTACGCCAAGTGTAGGTTTTATACATCGCGATTTGAACGTGGAAAAATTCTTACGCAACATTTCTGTGCGTACGCACCGTTTATACACGAGGCCCCAGGTCCTGAATCACTTGTGTTGACAAACGGCATTATAAAATCTCACTGTAGCAGGAAGAAATGATCTCCTAAAGCATTTTGTTCTGCAGTGTGGTTAGGAAACAACTGCTGCGTTCTGTTCACTGACCCACCAAAAAAATGTTGTGAAAAGGGCGACTGCTGTTCTCAAGGATGGCCTGTACCTTCTTCCCACCACAGTTCCCAGCCCAGCCCAGCACCAAGGCGGCCTTCTTCACCAGCTGATCCTACTGCCTCCACAAAAAGAGGACACTGACAACGGCCGCCTAATAGAACAGACATCATTTCGCTACATACGTACGTTGAGTGATCGGAGTCTTCTGAGGAAAAAGATCGGTGTCCACAAACCGGTCCAGTCCGTCATCAAGCTGGACACCTAGATATTTAAAAGTCTGCACCACCTCAATGTCTTCACCTTGGATGTTAACAGAGTGAAGGGGTTTAGGCTTAGACCTGCGGAATTTCCAAAATCTACAGTGTCACGCTTGGGTCACAGATTTGCACAGACACGAACTTTATTCAGACACTGCAAATGAACATTTGTCTCTTTTTCAAAGGTTTAAACTCCATGAAAAGACAGAGATGACAGTTCCATCAGGAGAAGAGAACGTGAGAGACAGTTTTGGAATTGATTGTTTTGCTCTCTCTCTCTCTGACAGGTGCTGTACAAGGCTTTAAGAATGCCAAGTACCATGCGAGAAGTTTATCACGCATTAGAACGCAAGTAAGGTAAGGAGCAATGTGAAGGTAGACTGTCAACTGTTTCAGGGGTTTTCCCCAATGGTGTCTGTATCCTCCGAGGGTGAGATCAGCCCTCCAGCCCACACCCACTCCCTCAGCTTTATTCACGTATTCGTGAATCAAGCGACTCTCTGTACCAGGTTCAAACAGCCGTGATAATACGTCTGCGTTAACGTGCTCAGGGCCAGGTCGATGCCCAAATGTAAAACTGTAAGGTTGCAAGCCCAGAAACCATTTCATGAGACGAGAGTTTGTATCTTTCTGATGGTATAACCATTGAAGTGGAGTATGATCAGTCACTAATGTGAAATTTCAACCCCATAAGTAATAACGAAGCACTTCCACAGCCCATCTAAATCGCCAAACATTCCTTCTAAACTGTCGAATAATTGCGTTCCCTAGGAAGTAGTACTAGGGTGTTGTACCGTGTTAGCCATTATGAATGTAGAGAAAAGCCAAGCAAAATGACCCCTTTGATTGGCTAACTAAAAAAGATTACAATATGCAAGCTTTCGAGGCAACTCAGGCCCCTTCTTCAGGCGAGATGTAATACAGAAACAGGAAGTAATTTCCTACTCAAATATGTGATCGGGTGCGCGTCTCCATCAAAAAAATCTGTGACAACTTGTGTCCGTCTGTAAAACAAAATCCTTTGAGAAAGCGGGATAAGACGACAAAGCTGTTTTCAAATCACAAAAGGAACGTTCACAAATTTCTGTCCATAAAATAGGGCAGTTTTTCCTGCCTTTAAGTTCTGAAAGAGGAGCAGCCCTATGTGCAAAGTCAGGGATGAATCTTCTGTAATAACCAGAAAGCCCCAAAAAAGCGTGTACCTGTTTCTACATTTTTGGCTGCGGGTAAGCAAGCATCTCTTCCACTTTCCTTAACTGTGGTCGAAGTAAACCCCTGCCCATAGCATAACCTCGGTAAGGAGTCTCAGACATACCCAGTTTACACTTCTTAGGGTTAGCAGTCAAGCCAGCCTGTCTCAAGCTTTCAAGGACAGCTTGAAGACGTTCTACGCCAATCAGTGATGAAAATCACAACAGCATCAAGGTATGCCTCAGAATATTCAGAATGAGGACGCAGGATCTGATCCATCATACGCTGGAAGGTGCCCCATGAAGACCAAACGGGAGTCTTGTGAATTCCTAAAGTCCGTCAGGAGTCGTGAATGCTGTTTTCTCACTACTGCTAGCCTCTGGAGGCACCTGCCAATAACCTCTCGTGAGATCTAGCTTTGAAATATAGCTCGCCTGACCCAGTTTTTCCAACAGCTCATCAACACAGGGCATCGGATAAACATCAAACTTAGAGACCTTATTCAAGCATCTAAAATCGATACAGAAGCGAACCGAACTGTCTTGCTTTGGGACTAATACGACCGGACTGCACCAGTCACTTTTACTTTCATGAATTACACCCAATGCCAGCATCTTAACTTCTTTGCGCACAATATTTCGTCATGCTTCCGGAATCCGAAATGGCCATATCTGTACCCGAACATCGGGTTCAGTAGTGATTTTACGTTCGGCAAGGTTAGTCTTGCCTGGCAAGTCTGAAAAGACATCAGTGTTCCGCTCAACCAAAGATAAAAATTCTGTCTTTTGAGTCAGTCAAATCGTTTCCAATTACAACATCGGTGAAGGAAGTGAAGATCCCCTGTCGGTCATGCCATTCCTTCAAGAGGTTAATGTGTAAAATCTGGAATGGTTTGCGCCAGCCTGGTATTCTAACCTTGTAATTTACCGGTCCCATACGCTCCTCAATAATGGTAGGACCCTGCCATTTAGCTAGGAATTTGTGTGGGTCAGACGGAACCAGTACCAAAACACGATCACCAGGTTTGAATTCACGGAGTTTACTGCGCCTATCGTAAAGACGTTTGAGTTTCCTGCTCTTGTTGATGCTTCACAGCTATAGAAGAAAGCCTAGAAATTCTGTCTTGCAACAAAAATTACCTGATCTGCAAAGCTCGATCCTTGGGCCGTTGTCTCGTTTCCTATCCATTCCTCTCGCCTGCCGAATAACAGCTCGAACAGACTCAAGCCAGTGGACGCCTGCGGCGATTCCCGCACCGCATACATAACAAAAGGCAGGACAGAGGCCCAGGTTGTGGGATTATGAGCGACTCGCCTGATCATCTGTTTTAAAGTTTTGTTAAACTGCTCAGTCAAACCATTCATTTGTGGATGGTAAACAGTGGTACTCAGTTTCTTAATAGCAAAGCTGTCGCACAATTGTTTCATCACGCAAGAAGTAAAAGGTGTGCCTTGATCAGTTAACATTTCTCTAGGGATGCCAACACAAGTAAAACTAATCACAAAGAGCTTTGGCTACAGCGGAGGAGTTGGCCTTTTTCAAAGCAATCACCTCTGGATATCGTGTTGCATAGTCAACCAGCACCAGCAGATATTGGTACCCATTTTTAGTCTTGGGTAAAGGGCCTACAATATCTAATCCCACCCGCTGAAAGGGAACTTCTAAAATAGGCTTAGGACAAAGGGGGGCCCAAGGAGGTTTATGAGCAGAGACGATCTGGCAGTCAGGACATGAAGTAAAGAACCGTTCAGCATCTTTTCCCATATTCAGCCAATAAAATCGTTTTGATAACCGCTCTCTGGTCTTATCAGCCCCCAGGTGCCCTCCCAAGATGTGCGAGTGGGCCAAATGCAAAAGAGTTTTCCTGTGTACTTCAGGTACAACTAGTTGTTCAATATATTCCCCCATTAAATGATCAGAAATCACTCTGAAAAGGCAACCATCCTTTTCTAGAAAGTGCAGAGTTTTCAAGCCCCCGGATTCACGCTCTTGGTGACAGTTTTTGGCAGAGCAAGCCTATTTAAATGCATATTCTAATGAGGTATCAGTATGCTGTAAACGCACAAAATCTGACTGTTCGCTAATGCTTGGTTTGAGATCGGAGGCATTTGCAATCTGAGAAGATGTAGATGGGCCAGCCTACCACTCTGGGAAATTGGGAGGGTTGTCTCCCTCAGTCTCGCTGTAGAGATCGGGTTCAGTATCTAAATTGAGGCTCTAGATTTTCCCTGACCGCCACCAGTTCTTCCAAGCTTAATAGGCGACTCGACAACCGGCGTTCAGTAATTAGTCTAGGATAAATGGCATTCCTTCTGTCCATCAGTAATGGCCAGGGGCAGGAGTCCGAAACGGCAGACTAAACTTTAAAGTGGCGTCCCTTATAAGTCAAAGGAAGAAGCAATGTCTGATAGCCTTTAACATCACCATGTACACAATGCATCTTTACAGTCTCAGTGTTACTAAGGCATCCGACGTTAAGACAGTCTTGTCTGACAACACAAGTCCAATAATGCGGAGATCTCGCGGCCCCCAAGTTCACCGAGATCAACAAGCCATCTTTTGTATCTGAAGAATGGGGAATATGCTCTCTCATAGGCTGTAAAATAGTATACCGGGCACCAAAACCACTGCTTTTTCTCCAAGCAGTCTGAGAACCTTCTAATCGTTTGGTCACAACTGTTAATAATTCATCATGACGAAGAAACTCATCTCGCAGAACTGCAGATATCCCAGCCAGTACTACAGTATATTCATGACAACTTTTTTCACAACTCGTTCCATCTCGTCTCCCTCAAACCAGCAATGTACATTATGAATCAAATCTTGTATTGGCGCATGGATGGGACAGTTCATATTTAGTCTCCAGTTATTAAGTGCAAAACCTTTAGCCAAAAAGGTAGTAGACTTACATAAAACAACTTGCTGCTTCAGGAAATCGTTATCGCCGAGCTTATCGCAAGGCACATTCTGTAAGGGAAATAAGGCATCCCCAGACAAAAGAGGGGTGATAACAGTTGTCCCATCTCAACAAAGTCGCCACTTGCTCAAAAGCTAAAAGAAAACATCTCCGGGGCATCCGAAGGACCCATCTTTGTCAGCACATTCTTAAGATTTTCTGGAAGAGGAGGAACCGGATCATCCTCCGGATCGTAAGGAAGCGGGACATTCTGAGCAATTTGAAATAACTCCTCGGCATCCATCCGTGCCACCACTCCTGGTACCACTTGTCATGCTTGGGTCACAGATTTGCACAGAAACACAGGAGGTTGTAGAGCCATGAACTTTATTCAGACACTGCAAACAAACATTTGTCTCTTTTTCCAAAAGTTGAAACTCCACGACAAGACAGAGGACAGTTCCGTCAGCAGCAGAGAATGTCAGAGAGAGAGAGAGAGAGAGAGAGAAAGCAAAAACAACCAATTCCAAAACAGACAGGTGCTGTACAAGGCTTTAAGTATGCGGAGTACCACACGAGAAGTTTATTGTGCGTTAGAATGCAAGTAAGGTAAGGAGCAATGTGAAAGTAGACTGTTTCAGGGGTTTTCCCAGGGGCTTTCTGTATCCTCCAAGGGTGCGATCAGCCCTCCAGCTCACACTATACATACATACCTTGACATTAATATCCGTCCCTCCTATGCACTGCCTGCCAGCTGCTTCAGTTATAAACTGAAACTGAATGATCCTTTACAAGGTTCTAAGCTGCCCACTTTGGTTTATGCACCTTAAGCCCCCATCACACAACACGACTTGGGTGACAATTTTTGGACATAGTCTTGAGCGTTACCAAGGTAGAGGCAGTCGCAGCATGCCCTTGTGAGAGCCAGTCGTGCAGTTTGAGATTTTGGTGCAAGTCACAAGGGCGGCCCGTGTGTGCAGGTGACAGTGGAAAATGATACCAAGGAACGCTCCGTGTGACTTCATTTAGCAATATTTGTTTATACAGTCATATGAAAAAGTTTGTGAACCCCTCTCAGCCTGCATGATAATTGACTCTCCTTTCAACACAAAAGATAACAGTGCTATGTCTTTCATTTCCTAGGAACATCCGAGTACTGCGGTGTTTTCCGAACAAAGATTTTTAGTGACGCAGTATTTAGTTGTATGAAATTAAATCAAATGTGAAAAACTGGCTGTGCACAAATGTGGGTCCCCTTGTCATTGTGCTGATTTGAATGCCTGTCACTGCTCAATGCTGATGACTTTGTTGGATGAGCTCGTTAAGCCTTGAACTTAATAGACAGGAGTGTCCAATCATTAGTGGTAAAAGGTATTTAAGGTGGTCCATTACAAGTTGTGCTTCCTTCCCTTTGACTCTCCTCTGAAGAGTGACAGACAGCATGGGATCCTCAAAGCAACTCTCAAAAGATCTGAAAACAAAGATTGTTCAGTTTTCTGGTTTAGGGGAAGGCTACAAAAAGCCATCTCAGAGGTTTACACTGTCAGTTTCAACTGTAAGGAATTGAATCAGGAAACGGAAGTCCACAGGCACAGTTGCTGTTAAACCCAGCAGGTCTGGCAGGCCAAGAAAAATACAGGAGCGGCACATGCAGAGGCAGGATTGTGAGAATGGCTACAGACAACCTACAGATCACCTCCAAAGACCTGCAAGAACATCTCGCTGCAGATGGTGTGTCTGTACATCGCTCTACAATTCAGTGCAATTTACACAAAGAACATCTGTATGGCAGGGCGATGAGAAAGAAGCCCTTTTGCACTCACGCCACAAACAGAGTCGCTTGTTGTATCAAATGCTCATTTAGACAAGCCAGATTCATTTTGGTACAAAGTGCTTTGGACTGATGAGACAAAAATGTAGTTATTTGGTCAGAACAAAAAGCGCTTTGCATGGCGGAAGAAGAACACCGCATTCCAAAAAAAACACCTGTTACCTCCCGTCAAATGTGGTGGAGGTCCCATCATGCTGTGGGGCTGTGTGACTAGTTCAGGGACTGGGGCCCTTGTTAAAGTTGAGGGTCGGGTGAATTCAACCCAATATCAACAAATTCTTCAGGATAATGTTCAAGAATCAGTCACAAAGTTGAAGTTACTGAAGCAGGGGTTGGATATTCTAAAAAGACAATGACCCAAAACACAGTTGGAAATCTACAAAGGCATTCATGCAGAGGGAGAAGTACAATGTTCTGGAATGGCCGTCACAGTCCCCTGACTTGAATATCATCGAAAGTCTATGGGATGATTTGAAGCAGGCTGTCCATCAAATTGAACTGAACTGGAGAGATTTTGTGTGAAGAATGGGGTCAGGAATACCTCCGTCCAGAATCCAGACACTCATCAAAGGCTATAGGAGGACAGCATCTGGAGGCTCAAAGGAGCAAAAGGAGGCTCAACTAAGTATTGATGTCATATCTCTGTTGGGTGCCCACATTTATGCACCTGTCTAATTTTGTTATGATGCATATTGCATATTTTCTGTTAATCCAATAAACTTAATGTCACTGCTGAAATCCTACTGTTTCCATAAGGCATGTCGAATATTAAAAGGAAGTTGCTACTTTGAAAGTTCAGCCAATGAGAAACAAAAATCCAAAGAATTAAGAGGGCTTCCCAAACTTTTTCATATGATTGTATATTACTTACACACACACACACACACACACACTAGGGGGCTTTACCTGTTGCTCACTTCACTCGCCAACCCCCTGGCCTGGGCTACAGGCCAGCAACTTCGTGTCTCTGCCCCTCACATATGTGGATTTCACTTTCACCAAACAATAAATCTTTTAATTCTTGCGGATGCGCCTCTTCATTGGGAGGCAACACAACTTTTCCCTGATGGCAACACGAATTAGACGATCTAGAAATCTCCAACTTAAAGTTTAAATCTGAACAATATATTCGATCTCTTTTCACTGTTCTGTTATTTCACCGCACAATAATTTCAGTTTGTTTGCGCTAATGCGATCTTTACTCTCATATTTCTGAGACTTTTGACCATTATCTCTAACCTGCTCAGCATGTGTACCGCACCAACATTTGAGTTCTTTGACGTTCTACTTTGTCATTTACTCTTTGTCTTTTATTTCCTGCCCTCGGCATGGTTAAATCTCTTGGCACAAAGTCTAGTCTTGCGGGACATGAAAATGTCTTTCTGAAAATGTCACGTCTCAGGATTTTTTTTTTATTATAATAGAGATATAAATATATATTAAAAATCAAAAAAACATTCTACTGTATACATGCAAGTCAAGTTTAACAAAACTGGTTTGAAACAAAATCGCTCCCCACCCATGAGAAAGAAAGTCAGGTCAGCAGAGTAGGACTTTAAATAGTAAAAATACGTAAATAAAGAGAGAATAGAAAATGAGGGGAGAGAATTAAAGTTCTTCTAATCAAATCCCGATCACATCAAAGCGTGGAGCTGGAATTCCTGCCAGCTCAAACATATCAGTCACTGCAAGAATGAGCTGATCATTGGCTCTTAAGTATTTGGTTATTTAAAATTCAAATGGTGAATTATTTATTTATTTATTATTTTTTTTTGGCCCAGCAGTGTATTTCACAAGCCTTTCCCATTTGTTCATGCAAGGTGCTGCATAAAATAAAGACTGACAAGATTCGCTGGTCAGGCACCGAGGACTCACCTGACACGCGTCCTTCTGCCCGCTTTGATACCCAGCACAGAACGTATCCTGTGGAACGGAGATGGTGGGCGCTGCCTGGTGGTACATGCTTGAACATGTGGATGTGCTGATAAGGGGCACCTTGACATCCTGCAGCGTGTTGGCAAGACCCCCTTGAATGACACAGAGAGAGAGAGAGAACACCAACATGTAAACAAAAAAGGACACCTGCGGGCACACTAAGCACTAAGATGTGGCGCTGCCACTGCTGCAATGCAGGCTTACCGTTCTCAGAGGTGTCACCCCAGCCCGTGACCCAACAATCGAGGCCTTCAGGGAAGAAAACGCTGGAGGATGGCAGGCAGATTGGCAAGATGTAGTCGTTGTATGTTACAGGGGTTTTGAGCTGCACCAGTGCCACATCCAGGCCGTGCATTTCAGACTGGTAACCCGGATAGATGATAACGTTGTCTATTTGGCTGTGAACTTCATTTGCGTTATCTCCATGAAGCTCGTGCCTTCCCAAGTAGACATCATAACTTGAATAGGAATGACCACTGTAAGGGCAGACAAAGGAGACACACTGTGGGGGGGTTTTGGGAGGAATTGGACAACAGAAGGAAGCCATAAGAACATGTCCCCTCAACTGTCACCAAACTATCAGTCGTGTAGCATTTCAGCCCCCCCAACCTTTTCAACACTCCCTCATTTGTGCCCATCTTCTGCTACTTTGACTTCCCTGGCTATAGCTTCATCATCCTTCACTTAATATTCATGTGCAAAATAGAAGCTCAGGAATTTCTTTTTCAGACTTTTTACACCCAGAAACTTAGGTAGGTTATCCACACGTGTTGCAAAATTCAGGAACATTTTTCCGGAAAAAAAAAAAAAAAAGTTTGAACTTTGCAGGTTAGTCTTATTTCCATAGGTGTTGGAATAAAAAAGTGTCAGGAACACCCAAATACGATCCGTTGTCCTCGGATTGGATTTCAAATAAAGCATACATATCCATTATTGAAGACCCCCATGACCTGCGTATCATTTTGAAGGGTCCATCAGAAGGAACAATTCTACATTAGATATAAAAAGTCCATACCCCTTTGCCAAAACTGCAAATTGTGTATTTAAAAAATGTAACCAAGAGAAATCCTGTCAGAACTTAATCCACTTCTGTTGCAAACTATACAAAAAAAGGAGAAAGAAAAAAAACAGACCAGAAACTGTTTAGTGAAAAAAGGAAAGAAAAATAATTCCTACACAAAGCTGGTGCCATAAGTGTGCAGACCCCCTTTAATAATCCAGGATGTGGCTGTGTTCAGAATCAGCCAATCCCAATAAGTCATCTCCATAGACGCCGGACATCAATTCAAGGGGCTCTGACAGAGCTCAAGATGAAGTTGACCTCTTCCTTTATTCCGATATCCTCTCGGGTTGTGAAACACCCCAAAAGCCGTGGTCTACAAAGAGCTTCTAAAGCACGAGCGGGATCTCATCGCTGAAAGGTAATCAATCATAACCAATAAAAAAAAAAAAAAAATATCCAAAACATCCTATGGAGAACAAGTGGAGACAATATGGCTCCATAGTGACTGTACCAAGATCAGGACGTCCCTTCAAGACTGATGGGAAGACAAGAAGAATACTGGCCAGGGAGGCCACCAAGAGGCCTGTAGCAACATTAAAATCCTGGTTGTTCCCTACATGCGACAACAATCAAGTCGTATTCTTCATAGGTCTGGACTTTGTGAGCAGATCTTGCTCCCCTATCCCAAAGGAGAGCATCCAAGCCAGGCTAAACTTTCCAAAAAAAAGGTATACCCAGTGTCCTACAAACACGTGGAACAATGATGAAGGGTGAACTATTTGGCCGTAATTCCAAAAGGTATGTTGGCGCAAAAGTAACAGCACATCATCAAAAAAAACCCCAGGAGACTCACAGTGAAACATGGCAGTGGAGGTGG
This sequence comes from Polypterus bichir lapradei, assembly GCA_026402145.1. Taxonomy (NCBI): domain Eukaryota; kingdom Metazoa; phylum Chordata; class Cladistia; order Polypteriformes; family Polypteridae; genus Polypterus; species Polypterus bichir. Next base: position 3,054,703 of record JANRMT010049829.1, read on the forward strand.
CATCAGGCTTTGGGGCTGCTTTTGTTCCACAGCAACTGGAGCTTTAGTCAGGATTGATGGATTCATGCAACTCCTCATGATTCCATCCATTTTGGGACAAAACCTTCAAGCATCTGCTAGGAAGCTGAAGATGGAGGAACTTCACTTTTCGGTATGCCAATGACCCAAAGAACACATCAAAAAAAAAAAATCAACAAAAGAAAGGCTCCATCAAAAGGAGGATTCCTGTTCTGGAATGGCCCAGCCCAGTGACCTGAAGACAGCTGTACACTGGGGATGCCCTCGTAATTTGAGGGATCAGCAAGAAGGAATTGGCCAAAAACAAAAAAAAAAAAAAAAAGTCCAGATGTGCCAAACTGATAAGACTCTCACCCCAAAAAGGCACAGTGCTGTAAGAAAAATCGAAAAGGAGCTTCAACTAAGTATGAGTTTAGGGGGTCTGCACACTAATGCAACTGGATGTTTGGAAGATCCCCCCCTCCCCCTCCCCTTTGTGTTTTCACTTTCTTTGCAATTTAGAAAAAAAGGGAATAAATTCCCTGCGGTGGGCTGGCACCCTGCCCAGGGTTTATTTCCTGCCTTGCGCCCTGTGCTGGCTGGGATTGGCTCCAGCAGATCCCCCCCCCCGTGACCCTATAGTTAGGATATAGTGGGTTGGATAATGGATGGATGAAATAAATTCCAACAGGATTTTCCTTTTTTTATTACACAAAATCTGCGATTTTGGCAGGGGTGTGTAGATATCCACTGCAGCACTGCTAAAGAAATGAATGTGTATGTAAATTAGAACAGTAAGACGTACAAAATTAAAAAAAAAAAAAAAAAAAGGACAGACTAGTTCATTCATTTGTGAAACTGGCTAGAATGAAAACTTGAAGCTGCAGCAGGAACCTGGGGGGCACCGCATGGTGGTACGAGATGTTGGCCTACCAGAACCACTAAAGAGAGCAGCCTGGAGGTTGGCGTGGGCCGAAGGTGTAAAAGTGCCAGGTACATCCTTCTGGGAGACGTACAGACGAATTGTAAGATGCAAGAAGAATGGTAGGGCCAGGACCAGATTGGTCAAGGGATCGAGGACCACCACGAGAAGGGTGCTGGCCCCTACTCAATGACACCACAATGGCACAAACCACACACCCTGCAAGGAATTGTGAAAAAACACCTATCAAGGCAAGCCTGCCATCTCTTTGTTCCACCCCAGGGATTGACACTGGGGGTCTGGCCAGGCAAAGACTGCTTAAAACACGAGACGACCGTCTACTTGTGAACTAGATGTACTGGGTGTGCAGCCTTCCACGACAAGTGCTGCTGTCCATCCAGGTTGTGACGGAGGTAAACTCCACACCCACATGGAATAACTC
>JANRMT010049829.1:3066063-3078542 GCA_026402145.1 Polypterus bichir lapradei
TGTGCGGTATGACATCCTCCATAAACTTAGTCCCACCGCCCCAACATAATAAAACTGGTTTAGTTTTTGCCTTAAGCCATGGGGGGGCTCTGAGTATGTGAGAGCTGACCAGCAATGAGCGCTCATCCCTCCAAAAGTAAGGGGCCTCGTAAACGGAAGATGTCTCTGGTTGTTGCCTACCACCGCACAATAGACCAGGGGCCTTGGAGTTCGAACCTGGTGGCCGTAGACTTTTTAGCTCCACTTCAATCTCTTTGTCAGAAGCCTGTCTTTGCTGACCACCGAACTTTTTCTTTTGAATCCTTTAGCTTTCATCCTGGACTTTATGTTGTGAAATTTCCTTTATTTCCCCCGCCCACCACTGAGAACATCCAAGTGACTTGTGACACGGAGCAGATTAGTAAATGGCTTTATGATGACCGCACAACAAAGGACGGAATCACAAGATGGGAATCTCGACAAGCAAGTTAACGAAAATGAAGCACAAAAATGTTGCTTGAGCAATTATGGATGTCTAAGTTGGGTTGGAACAAAAAGTTCAAAATGGTTCAGAAGCCAAAAAAAAAAAAAAATAAATAATAAAAAAAATCTCTAAATCATCTTCATCCACCACCTTCCTCAGTGGGCCACACTACACACCGATCATGGCAAAGCAACAGTTTCCCCTCGTGAATTCCCGATTTGCCTCAAAGTGTTTAGTTTCCTCTGATGAAGTCTACAAAATGAACGACCGCGAGTGTTAAGGGGAGAAAAGTTGACGTTTACTTCCAGTATTGGATTTCCCGAAATGCTAGTACCTTAGCGTTTTGTGTTTTTTTACAGTACTGGTATACCGTGTGAAAACCTTAGAGGGGCTGCCACTGTCCAGATTGACGTTTTTGGGCCTGGGGGAGCCTATCCTGGCTGCGTCGGGTGGATCCGCCCTAGACAGAGGTTAGGAGCGGGCGCTGATACAGCACATTGCTGCACCCACTACATGACAAACCATCTCGAGATCCCAGATTAGAACCTGAGTGCAGCCACGTGACGGGTGACACCTCCACACCACACCAGTTCAGGTGAAATGGAATAGTGGGAGGTTTTTTAATGGTGGCTGGAGTGCCAGTTCTGCCAAAAGCCCCCAGGTTGTCCCTGCAGGCTGGAGGGCCTACATGCAGGGTTGGATGCACATCATACCCAGGACAGAGCAATTGCTCAAGCAGTAGTGTCCTTTTGGCATTTATGTGATTCGAACCGGCAACCTTCCGACTGCCAGTGCAAACCCCTAGCCTCAGTGCCACGACTCCGCCTCAGCCCTGGACAGCACACAAGATTTTAGTTTAGGGTGACATCAGCAGTAGGTGCTGCAAGAGAAGACGCTAGCATCCAGTTCAACAAACACAACGCGAGCACCAACTCTGAACCGAGCCGGTAGTAGTTAGGCCTCAAAATCCTGTCCTGTTTGTTCTCCATCCCACTGTTACTACCTTCTCTAATTCTTTTTGTTAAACTCGGCTTGTTTTCTTTAGTTTGGTGCATATGGCTTAATTGAGTCCTGCCCTAATTAACCACCTTATCGAATTGCCCACTGTTATTAACCCTTAAACTGCCGCATTCCAGTTCTAGTCGGTTCCCAGTGAGAGAGAGAGAGATATACATATATACACTAGCAAAATACCCACGCTTTGCAGCGGGGAAGTAGTGTGTCTGAGACATCACACGCTGCATGCAAGGGTTTACCTTTCCCAGTCCTGCAAAGTCAGTTCACGTGAGCTGCCCAGAGTACATGCATCAAAGCTTCTCGGCTGTGCTTGTGCGATCTTGCGATGTCCACGACTGTATGTAATGTTAGCTCAGACCCGCCACTTAAAAGTTTGTCGCACTTTTGCCGAGTTTGTGCCAAACACTATTCTATCCCTGACCATCTCATCTTAGTTTGCATAAGCACAGTCCTTCACCCGAAATTTTAACTCCGTTACAAAGTGATGAAAAGTCTCATTTATACCCTGCGTCCTGTCATTAAACTTGTATCTCGCGAATATCGTATTCGTCTTGGGCATGACAAACGCCAGCGGCAGCGTGTCTATGAACTTAATTTAAACTTAAGGTTTACACCGTGCTTTGTTTCCGCAGTAGCTGCACTTATGAATATGCTTGTATCCGTCACTCGCTTCATATTCTTTTGCTGCCTTCTCAATTGTAAGCACAGTCCTTCACCCGTGAATATTTCACAGCCGCGTGTCTATTGGATAGCTGCTGATGGAAGGCCTTATATGGGCAGGCACAACTCCACCTCACACGGCGACCGAGCTGCAGGCTATAGCCGTTTATATGGACGAAAGTAGGTTCCAGTTATGACCGTTACGCGTAGAATTTCTAAATGAAACCTGGCTAACTTTTGTAAGGAATGTCCCTGCCAAATTTCAGCTTTCTACCTACATGGGAAGTTGGAGAATTAGTGGTGAGTGAGTGAGTGAGGGCTTTGCCTTTTATTAGTATAGATAGCCTCCTATCTATCTAAGAGAGATATAGATATACTATGTATAATATATATCTATATCTTTATCTCTCTTAGATAGTGAAGCCGCAGAGAAAGCCTCAAGGTGGCTTTGGATGAAGAGGGCCGATCCGTGGATTGCTATTGGGACACAAGTTGGGGAGTGATCAACCCCGGCTGGGTTGCCTGAGCGAGGGTGTATGATGTTGCGAAACCCAAAACGGCCGATGACCTCGGGATACATCACTGATGATGTGTCCCAGTGCATCCAGGTTATGAAAGAGATATAGATATACAGATAGATATATATACTCTCTCTCGATAGATAGATATAAAAATTATTTTCATGGCATTCATAGTCGTCTGATTGTAGGGGTGGTTACCTACCAGGTTGGTCTGCAAGTCGGCAAACATCTGCCGCGGTACCCTCTTCAGTTGCGAGAGGCAGATCATAGAATGTTAAACAGTTTTACTGCCAAATAATGCAAAGAGTACGTGACACGTGTTTCGCCCTAATTCTGGGCTCATCAGGCGTACACACTCGCTGAACCACCCTCTCAGGAATCGAACCTTGGAATGTCGGCGTCAGAGGTGAAGCCCCTTTACATTGCACCACGGCATGTGGTTTGTTTATTTGACACAATGTAGATTGGGGTAATTACATTTATGGCATTCGTAGTCTGAATCACAATCTAATTGTATGGGTGGTTAGGGTTATATAAGATATATAAAAACAATTTTTTTTCCTTCTGATCATAACATCTAAGTGACTTCTGATTCAGCAAATCATTTTATGACTACACAAGAATTCGGGCTTAATTGCATCCTGTCATTCTCCGTCCCACCTAATTCAATCCAGGGGTGCGCAGGTGTATCTCTACAACGCTCAGCGCAGGGCTGGAAATGACCCGCCAGTCCATCACGGGGTGGGCTTTGACTCGGCCAATTTGGAATCGATGATCGATCTGACCTTCGTGTCTTTGGTGAGAAGAGAGAGAAACTGAAGTGGTGAGAGAGTGCAAGCTCCATTTTGGATGAGGTCCACTTTGATCCCAGAATGGGGGAAAAATCTGTGAAGCCGCAATGCTGAACATTGCACTACCAAACGTATCGCTTACAAATTTTGGTCTCTATACTGTAAAACCCAGGTAAAGAAGCTTTTTTTGCGAGGCATTTGATTAAAGCAAACCCTTAAGCCATACTGTATTTACATGTTAGAACAATTTCAAAGCATTTCAATTTAAGGGGTGGGATTGCACTTTAAAATCACAAAGGCTTCCAGATCGAATGTCCCTCCATTGTGGTGTTGCTGCTCCTCCTCCAGTTGTGAAGTGATGTACTTATTTGCACCTGTCGCTGTGAACCGTCAATAAAATACTTCTATTGTTGTACAGCTCTTGACAGATCAGGTTTCGGCACTCGGACTAAATCCCCTCCGACTCCGCCGTCCTCGTGGCTGACTTGAGCCATCCTAGCTTGAAGTCTGAGCTCCTCAAACTCCACCTGACTGGACTATCCCCAAGATGGCCCTTGTAATTGGGTGGTAACGAACGGCCGACTCTGATTCATAATGGTTTGGTTTTTTTGGTCAGCTGACTGAAGTTGTAGTTTGGCTAGTCAGGATGTGGAGAGTATTAGGTGGCCTGGGCACGACAATCTGGGCTCTGTTGATAAGTTAGGGATAGAGACGTGGAGGTCTAACTACTTTTCCAATACAATAGAATTTATTTTTGTGTAGCCTAAAATCACATGAGTGCTGCAGTGGGCTTTAACAGGCCCTGCCTTTTGACAGCCCCCCAGCCTTGACTCTCTACGACAAGAAAACTCCTGTAGAGGATAAAATGGAAGAAACCTCAGGAAAGGCCATTCAGAGAGAGCCCCCCCCCCCCCCCCCTTTCCAGATGCAGTGGGTGTCAATAAAAGGGGGTCAATACAATAAAATACACAGAACAGAACAAATCCTCCTTAATGCAATATAATAGTACAATAAAAATATTACACGTACAGAGCAGAATTCCACAGTAGACGATATCCAATAATAGGATTCAGATTTGTTCAGTGTCCTGGAGACCTCAAGCTCACCTTCACCCCCCAATACCAATTGGCCATTGCACAGCCGAGTCCGTGCTGGGCCAGCCAATCCGATGAAAGTACCCCCTCTACCAGACAACCCCTGCGATCCTCTATCAGTCCAAGGCAGTTTTGTGTACGCCGCTGAGGCCTGGCCTTGAGTCGAGCCTTTCCAGTTTTCGCAGAACGAGGTTACGAGGTGACGTGACTGAAGCTGAGCCTGTTAGGTGTACATCGGTTCAAGAACGCGGCGACGCAGCTGGGAATTTTTAGGGCAGATTTCACAAAGATGTTTTACACAGAGAATCGCAGGCACTTATTAATTAATAACTAGCGAATGGGAGCCCGATCAAATCAGGCTACAAATTCTATGTTTGTGAAATCCATACTTTCTCTGCAAAGAATTTTTTTTTTTTTTTTTTTTTTAAGTCCTTGAAATGATTTTGTTATCCTGGCACTGATTTGCGGTGGCCGAAAAGGTCTATTTTAACCACAAGGCACGGGCTGCATTTGTGGCTGCTCAAGCTTCTTTAGTCGCTTGTGCATGGCTGGCACGATGTCTGTCGGCGTTGGTAGCATTCTGTAGCGTGTATTCTTTATCTGTCCTTTTGTGTCCGATTTGCATGATTTCTTTCAGCGTTAGTAGCATTTGTAGCCGTACACTGCTCATCTGTTAGTTGTGCTCGTTGTGTACATGTGGTCGCATTAGCAAGTCTACGTTCCACATCAGTCCTGTGACTTCACTTCCTATGCATCCTTCCTGCGGCCGCTGCTCTTGTGGCTGCTCAAGGTATTGCTGCAAACGCCATACATATGGATAGTATCAAATTATATACAAGGATTACCATTAATAATTAAATTAATTACCAAATGGTGTGATTGGACCCCTCCCGGAGCCTTCAAAACTCAACTTGATGATCTTTTTAGAGAAATTAGGATTAGTGAGCTTCGTTGGGCTGGATGGCCTGTTCTCAGCAACATTTTTTTAATGTTCTGAATTAATTATAGAATAGAATAATATGCTGGTTAGCAATGGGTTGAGCACACTCTAAAGACGAGGCATATAAAAGTAAACATCTCATCCAAACCAGGTGACTAAGCAGGACAAAATATTGCCCAGTTTGCGTCACTAATTGGAGATTCAAATCCCCTATGCCATTCGCTATCTGTTCTCCAATTCTGGGCCTGATTGTTTGCCTACCACCTCCCCAAATATTTGCCGTCCTCTCCCTATCCAGCTTTTCTATCCCCTCGCACCCCCATCCAACCCCCCACGCCACTTCAAGTGTTTCTGTCCTGTTTGCTCTTCTGGAGACCCAAATAGCACCTTGTGCTCCCCACTGATAAGCTTTGTGTTTTTTGATTTCCTGCCTGACTTGTTACCATGAAAGCATTTGTGCTGTGGTCCTGTTTGCAGTGGAGCTCAGAAAGGGGAGCAGGTCCCTTGGGACCACCTGCGCTTCAGAACGGGTCATCCACCCAAAGCTAGGCACATTTCGGGTCCAGCCATTAGTTGAGTGGCCGGCCATCTTGGAGGAGGGGGGGGGAAGCTTGGGTTGCTGCTGGATGAGGTGTTGGTTGAGGCAATCAGGGGGCACTAACCCTGTGGTCGGTGTGTGGATCCCAAAGCCCCAGTGATGCTGTGCTGTAAATATGGTGTAGTTTTTCAGACTTTCTGTGGTCTCTCTGGTCATCCTTTGTAAAGGACAGGGTGTACTCTGATGTCCTGGCTAAACTGCCCACTATGGCCTAGTCATTCTGGCCCCCTAATCAATCTGTTTCTAATTGGCTAACCATCTCCCTCACCCCTTCACCACCTAACAGCTAACGTGTGGTGAGTGGACTGGCACAAAATGCCCACCATCGCATCATCCAGGTGGATGCTGCTGGTTGAAGTTGCTCCCCCCTCACTATGTAAAGCTTTGAGGAGTGAGGAAAGTGCTACACAAATGTAAAGAATTATTATTAACCACAAGCAAGACTTGACCTCCACCACAGGTCTGCAACAGGAGAGTAGCCTAGCCCTAAAATCAAGAGGCAGGCTTTTGGCTTTCAGTCTTGGGTCTCAGACAGGATTTGCTCTGTGACTGCAGTCCTTTTTCTTTTTTTTTTTTTTTTTTTTTTTTTTTTCTAGTTTTCTCTTGTTTCTTTTGTAATTTTGTAATATACTTGTGTATAAATATTCTTTAGCACTTGCGTATTATGAAAGGCGATTACTTGTCTCGTCTTGGTGCACTACAATTAACCCTGTACGCAATACCCCTGTAAAACTGCAGAAATCGCCTTTCATGAGCGGCCTTTGCAGCTTCTCCCACTCTGAATTAACTCAATATGGTGGAGTCCTTTAAATTTTTGGGCACAACTTTATAGACCCCGACTGGTTTTTAATCATACGGTCAATTTTTATCGGGTTTCAGAGGCTGAATTTGCGTCAACAGAAGTAATGCCAATTGGGCACCAGCATTCGGATTGACAGAGTTCTTTGAAACGGGCAGAATTCGGTGCCCACACAAATGGTGTCATCAAAAGAGGAGGAACACCCCCTCCTGATTTCATACGGTTAGGCAAGTCCGATTTGTTTTTGGGTAGACTGTACACCATGCCAGTGCCAAAAGATTGTTTTATAAGCTTAAAAAGAGTCTTAACTCGCCGTAGCCAGCAGACATTCCGGGGTTTGTCTTTTTCTTAACACCACAGTAAGACCTCCTCTACCATTGTAAGGGCAGTTGGGCCACAGATAATGAACAGACAGTAGACGCTTGGACTATACGGGTGGTGCTTTCTTCACATTGCGTATCTGAATGTGCTGGCGCATCCCAAACATACAGAATATGTGATGAAGCAGTGAGGAGTAAGGAACGCAGGGCTCTGGACCTCGCAAACAGAAGATGTCTTGTGGTGTTACATACCACCACACGATAAAACCAGAGGTTGACAAGTTCAGTCCCGGAAGGCAGTGGTGGCTGCTGATTTTTAGCTCCACTTCAGTCTGTTTGTCAAAAGCCAATCTTTGAGAACTGAGCTCCTCTTCGTTAATTCTATGGTTTTCATCCTGCCACATCAGCACCTTCCTATATTGTAGCTTTGTTTCCTTCTGATAATAACAATTAGTGATTTGTGGTGCGTAGAAGATTCATAAAAACGTTTGTGATGACTACGCTGGGTGTGAATGGGACGGAACTGATAAAGTAAACGTGCAGTTAAAACGAGAACCCAGCTGTTGAACATCAAAAGATAGGAATTTTAACAAGCAGGTGAACAAAAATGTTGTCTGAGCAACAATTAATGTCTAAATAAGAAATTGATTTGGAACAAATACCTGCAGCCCTCCGGGACTGAAGTAACGGCAATCGGCCGCCAGCATTTCAGAGTGACAGAGTTCATCAAAACTGGCAGAATTGGGTGCCCACACAAATGGCATGACCCCCCCACCCTCAAGAGAGGAGGTAAGTGCAGTTGAGGACAAACCTCCGCCCCGGGTTTTGTACAGTTAGACAAGCATGACTTGTTCTTGGGCAGACTGTACAAGGTGCCAGCATCAAAAGATTGTTTTTATAAGCTTTAACAGAGTCTTATCTCACTGGAGCCAGCAGGCATTCCGTGCTTTGTCTGTCTGTCTTTTTCTTTACACCATAGTAAGATCTCCTCTTCCATTGTAAAACTGGTTGGCCCACAGATAATGAGTGTACAGTCGGGGCTTGACCTTGGCATGCATTCTTCACATGATGCATCTGAATGTGTTGGCACATCCCAAACAGGTTTTGTAAAAGAAGTAACCATTGGCCAATTTCCAAACTTCAGGAATACAGGATTTTTTTTTTTTTTTTTTTTTTATTACCCTCCCCCCAACAACTTCAGTCTTGTTTAAAATGAAAATATTTTTTTCAAATCTGGTGTCTGGGTGAAGCATAGTACCGAGCCCGCGCTTGTCAAAGTCACAAATGACCGGTTGCTGGCCGTAGATTCTAAAGACTGTGGAGTATTAACGTTGTCGGGCCTCGGCACTGCTTTTGACACGGCAGATTCTTCAAAGTGCCTGGAAAACTGGGCTGGCATCTCCGGCTCCGCACTCATATGGTTCAGTGGGTCCCTGGGTCAACCCTTCCACCCCACCAATTTCTTTTAATGGATCCTCATCTGACCCTCTCACCCACCTCCCTTGTATGGTGTACCGCCAGGATGACTGCTTAGTTGTATTCTGTCTTCATTGTGCAGGTTACCCTGAAGTGACATTATATAAAAAAGCAAAGGGGGGGGGGGGGTCCTGTCCCTGTCCCTGTCCCTGTCTCTGTCTGTTTGGCTGATGATACACAGTTGTACCTCCCTTTTGAGATCTGGCAGCCCAGATGCACCCCATTTGACTGCCCTGTCGACATTAAGCACTGGACGGCTAGTCTTTTTAAAATGAATGAGAGCAAGATGGACATTTTTAATTTTTTGGATCTCCAAATGTTATTCTTAACATAATCTGCACTCTAGGGTCACTATCCGGTTATGTTAAACCCTATGCGCAAAAAAAAAAAAAAAAAAAAAAAAAAAAAAAATGGGCATCTTATTTGACCCAAACTTTAAATCTGATAAGCAAATAAATGCTGTACTTATCACCGGAGAGTTGTGTTTTTTTTTTTTTGTTTTTTTTTGTTTTAAAAGCACATTTTGGAGAATATCTGACTGTAGTGAGAAGTCAGGCAAAATGATCCCTTTTGTTAGCCAACTAAAAAAAGATTGCAATATGCAAGCTTCCGAGGGGACTCGGGCCATCTCACCTGCAGAAGGGGCCTGAGTTGCCTTGAAAGCTTGCATATTGTAATCTTTTTAGTTAGCCAATAAAAGGTGTCATTTTGTTCAACTTCTCGCTACATTCATAATGGCTAACACACTACAACACCCTAATACTGGAGAAATTGAATCCATGCTTTCATTCTCGTCTGGATTATTGTGCCAGACCGTATTTTTGGGGTTCATTCGACTTGTCTCTCTCTGCTTCAGCTTCTGCTAACACAAACCAAAGAAATCGTGGCCTATTACCCCAATCCTAGCCTCTTTAGGTCGGTTACCTGTCAGATTTAGACTCCATTTTACTGTCTGCTGTTAAGTTTTTTGTTAGCTCTACCTCACCTCGTGGACTTCTTCTAACACTCCTACTGTCCTTGTAAAGCTCTGAGGTCCGGCGATTTTAAGCTGCTGGTTTCTGTCCCAAACACATTGTGAGGGGTAACGGAGACCGTGCTTTCTCCATGGCTGGGACCAAATTGCGCAGCAGTCTTCCTCTCCATATTCGCCGTTTAACACTTTAAATACAGGCTAAAACTCATTTGCGTACTCAAGAATTTTTAGGTGTTTTTAGAGGGGTGTTTATACTGTATTACCCATGTTGTACATTTTTTAATTTTATTTGTTCATTGTAATGCTGAAAACCACTTTAGTCAAACGTGGGCTGCGTTCAAACTCTGCTATGTAGCCCATCCAGTTTAGTTTAATTGACATAAGAGTGCGCATCAGCCTTTATTTTTGGCAAAATAGAAAATGAAAGTTACAATGCTTTCTTTATATGGTATAAGTCGGGTCTTGAAACCTGAAAAATCGATCATAAAAAGCGGACCCTGACTTATACGGCCGTTCAAAAATATGACTCTTAAATGTATTTTTTTTTTTTTTTTCTTCCATCTTCTTCCCACCTCCAATCTCACATCAGTTTCTCAGACAGATCGAATTTTGTTGCAGCAGCGCAGTTACCAATTTCTTTCGCTACTTCAATAACGTTTAATTTAAAACCAGCTTCATATTTTCTTCTGATCGAATGCTCCATCGTAGATAAGGGATGCTCTTACAATAAAGGTGTATGAGGGTGTGGGATACATAAAACACAAAACAGTGCAAACGTCGCTTCGGAATAGTTTGGGTATTGTTGTTGTGTGGTCACGTAGGCACAATACATAGAAACAAAAGGCCGTGTGCTCCGTGGTTACTCTCTCGGCAGCTCGTAATCTCTTGGACCAATAGCGGGAGTTTTCCACATTCGACTTATACGACTGACATGATTCTACCGTATAATTTCCGGTATTTTATAAAGTCCCGACTTATCCACAGGAGAACTTAAACACGGGTATATACAGTAAATAACGTTTACAATAACAAAAGGCCAATCTAATGTAACTTAACAAGTGGAATTATTATTTTTAATAAATTTACATGACCACATATTTCCACCCCACCCCAAGGGGCTCTGCTCCTTTAGATCAAGAGGAACATGAAGCGTTGAGCCGTCCTTTGAGAAAGGGTGAGCCATTTAACTGCTGGTGCACCTCTGTTAACGGGCAATCGGACAAGCTGAGCAAACCGAAGAGAAACGAGAAGCCGCAACAAGCCGAGCTGAGGAGTAGTTCCACTTGGGACGGATCTCGTTCCGCTGTTCTCGGAGACGGCAGTTCTTCCTAAGGATCGTCTCCTCTTAGTGTCGGACTGCGTAGTCTGCTTTTGATCGGGACTATCTTGGGCACACTGCTACTGAACCTGTGTGCGCTGGGGCGCATTGATCTCCTGGTCCACCTTTGGTATCGATGTGTGCGCGTGAATGAGGGTCTCTAATCCTCTGTGTTTTTTCTCTTGCAGGTCTCGGAGGAGTCGTCCAGGGGCAAATGGGTATGTCTGGCTCTTTGTGTGTTTTGTTTTTTTTTTTGTTTTTTTTTTTTGCACTCGGCTATGAGCTTTTATAAATTGTAACTTATTTTCTTCATTTTGCAGCATGTGGCACACCCATTTTTGGAAACCGAATAGTAGGTGGACAGAACTCCATCATTGGACAGTGGCCATGGCAGGTGGACCTGCAGTATAACAGTCAACACGCCTGTGGAGGGTCTTTGATAGCGCCAGGCTGGGTCCTGACAGCAGCACACTGCTTCCCATCGTAAGTACCGCTTATCACACAAAGTTGGATTGGGATTAGTGGACGAGGGCATATGAGGAAATGAAATGGCGATCTGGCATCGCATGTGAACCCGGGGCCTCCGAGTCAGTAGCTGGCAGCTCATACTGCTGAGCCAACTGGAATTTCCAACCCTTCTTCCCTGAATGACCCCCAAATGTCACTGATGAGGATGCGCTCAAGGGGTTTTGGCCTTCCATTTTGCACCCTCCCGTGAAGCCAGAGCCCCCCCCAGAGTCGGCTGCAAGGAATACAGAGAGGCCATTTGCTTTAAAGACTGAAGAGTACGTTTTACTCCTCGTAACGAAGACCCGATTTTCACCAAAGAAGATCATTCAAACTCCAAAAAACCGAGTTCTTCCCTCCCATACACCGCTTGTGTTCTCGTGGGGTGAACGGGGCTCGCCAGATTCGCTATTCGCTGGCTAACTCCCACCCTCATTTAAACCGAAGGCACGTGTGCTCTTGTGGGTTGGCTACGTTATTGTTATTACTAGAAAATCTTTATTCTCTGTGGAAAATGTGCACAGTTATCTTAGTTTGGAGTGTGTTACAACATTTCTAGTTGCGTTTATGAAATTTTCTACATGCTGGGGACACCGTGTAGTGACGCCATTTTGTTTTATCCCTGGGCATCGCCATCGAGTAGGTCTTGTTGGTAGGACTCTGTTTCCTAGTTGCTGCAGGGTGTGACTTTGTGTTCAACGTGACTGGTGTGTTTTGTCATGAGGACCGCACTTCACCTCTAAAATCCTCCATTCTAACCCTTATCTGTTAATCTATTAGTCCGGGGCCGCCGTTCACAGAAGGATCCAGCCAGGGTTGATCACACGTGTCAATTATCAAGTTGACAGTAAACTGAGTGTACAGAAGGGGAGCAGATATGACGATTTACTCGCTTGTTCGAAGTCCTGAGCACATGCGTGTCCTTTAACTCCTGAACATGCCTACAGGTGAAGCGGAGTTATTCCATGTGGGTGTGGAGTTTACCTCCGTCACAACCTGGAT
>JANRMT010049829.1:3083542-3104512 GCA_026402145.1 Polypterus bichir lapradei
GTTGCTTGCACCCCAAAGAGTGTGTGTGTATGTATGTATATATGTATGTATATATATATATATATATATATATATATATATATATATATATATATATCTACACACACACACACATCTATCTATTATATATATATATATATATTTTCATATTCTGCCTACTATACCAAATTTTCTCTCTCATGAGACGAGAGAGACACTTTCATGGCACAAAGTCTCATCTCGCGGGACAAGAGATTTAACCAGAGCCAGAAGAATTCAAAAACGTTGGCGTGGTACACATACTAATAAGATAATGGAAGTACAAAAATTCAGAACTCTCAAAAAAAGGATAGGAAAGATCACATTAGCGCAAACAAATGGAAATTACTCAGTAAAATAACGGAACAGCGAAAAGAGATCAAATATATTGTTTGGATTTAGACTTTAAGTCAGAGACTTGCAGATCGTCTAATTCGTGTTGCCATCGGAGAAAAAGAAAAAGATTTGTTGTTTGGTGTAAGTGAAATCCACATACACGAGAAGCAGAGACGCGAAGTGGCTGGTGCGTAATGCAGCCTGGGGAAATTGGCGAGTGAAACGAGTAGAGGGCAAGTTCCCCTGTATGTATGTATGTATGTAAAAAAACAAATTTTTGCTAAAGGAAGCCACACTGAGTGTTCCTTGGTATCGTCGTCCACTGTCATCCGCACACACGGGCCGCCCTTTGTGACTTGCAATAAAATGGCGAACTGCACAACTGCCCCCACCTTGGTAACGCTCAAGACTACGTCCAAAAATCGCCATACAATTCGTGTCGTGTGATGGGGGCTTAAGGTGCATAATCTAAAGTGGGCAGCTTTAGAACCTTGTAAAGATTACAGAATCATTTGTTTCAGTTTATAATTGAAGCAGTGCATAGGAGGAATTGATATTAATGTCAAGGTATGTTTGTATATAGATTTTGGAAATTCCGCAGGTCTAAGCATAAACCCCTTCACTCTGTTAACATCTGAGGTGAGGACATTGAGGAGGTGCAGACTTGTAAATATCTAGGTGTCCAGCTTGATGACAGACTGGACTGGTCTGTGGACACCGATGTCCTCTATAGGAAGATCTTTTTCCTTGGAAGACTCTGATCACTCAACATACGTATGTAGTGAAATGCCGTCTGAGGAGACTGGCAATGACCGCCTAATAGAACAGAGTTTTTGTGGAGGCAGCAGGACAAGCTGGTGAAGGCGGCTGCCTTGGTGCTGGGCAGGGCTGTGGACTCTCTGGGAACTGGTGGAAAGAGGTTTGGGGAAGAAGGTGCAGGCCATCCTTGAGAATAGCAGCTGCCCTCTTTGCAACATTTTTGTGGTGGGTCAGTGAAGTAAACTCGGCAATCTTCTCTCGCTGCGCTTTAGAACAGGGGCGTCGAACTCCAGTCCTGGAGGGCCGCAGTGGCTGCAGGTTTTCATTCTAACCATCTTCTTAATTAGTGACCAGTTTTTGATGCTAATTCACTTCTTTAGCCTCGGCTTTAATTAGCTTGACTCGGGCCCCTTAGTTGTTTTTTCCTTAATTAGCCGGACAGTAACGAGACATAACAAGCAGGACCTGAGCAGCTCACCTGTACCCATCAAACAAAATCTGAAAATAAAGATGAAGGTCTCAGTAAGTTGATCCTTCAGGTTACCAAAACATTTTAGGAGTTCTTAGGAGAAAAAACAGAATATCAACAGTTCTGGAAATGTCTGCTGTGGCAAAAAGAGCAGCAACAAGCCATGGAATTGAATAACTGGTTTAATTAACAGCAAGAATCAGCTTCTCATTAAGGAACTGGTTGGAGTTTGATGCCCCAATTTAGCTGGTCATCTGTTGGCTCGTTTTAATGTCTCATTTCTGTCTGGCTGTCATTTAATGAAGAAAAGAATCAATTCAGATGACTTAATCCTTAAAAACAGGGCTATTAGAATAGAGGGAAAAGAAGTTAATTAGCAGGGAAAACTGGACACTGATTAGGAAAAGGGTTAGAAAGAAAACCTGCAGTCACTGCGGCCCTTCAGGCCTGGAGTTTGACACCCGTGCTTTAGAAGATCATTTGTTCCTGCTGCCGTGAGATTTTAACGCCATTTGTCAATACAAGTAATTCAGGGCCAGGTCACCACTCTACCTTCCAACACTGTAACAATTGATCCATTTGTATTTTTTTTTTTTTTCTATTTGTTTGTTCTCCTCGCTTTTATACTTTTCAAAAAATTTACATTTGTGTTTGAGCTACTGTATGTCTGAATTTCCCCGAGGGGATGAATAAAGTGTCCATCTGTCATACATAGCCCTTCATATCTTTCATCCTGCCAACTACGCTATATCTATCATATAGCACTTCGTCTGTCTGCCTGCCTGGCATACGGGCCTTTTTGTATGTATGTATGCTCTCTGTTATATAATTGTGGATGCAGAATAGTGTTAGTGTCCATGCTGTTTGGATAACCATTAACAGTTAATCATAAGTGGACAATACTGTATTCTAATTTTATTTTTTTTTATATATATATATAATATAACATTAGGGAGACTCCGGTGGACCCCTCGTTTGCCAGATGACAAATGGAACCTGGGTACAAGCAGGCATCGTGAGTTTCGGGGAAGGCTGTGCCCGTCAAAACCTGCCTGGTATCTACGTGCAGGTGACAGAGTACAGCTCCTGGATCCAGAGTAACGTGCCCGGAATACAGCTGTACAATAAGGCAGCCCAGAGGCTGACCAACTGGATGGCAGTCCTGCTCAACCTGACCCTGACTGCCATTTTGGTGAACCTGCTCAGATAGTCTAGATGAGCGGCTCCACATTGGTGGTTTCCCAGCAGAGTGTCAACACCTAGAGGCCAACTCCTAAGTTGTCAATTTGGAAGTCCTATCGTATTTAAGTTGTAACGTCTTCCAATCCACTCCAAATCACTGTTTTTACATTTTAATTTTACTATTTCTAAAGGAGCTAGAAGTACAAATTGAGCCCAGCAATTTAATTTTGGCGGCTGATGATGATGATCTGTTTGGGCTTTGCTGCTGCAAACACGAAGAAATGATCAGCCTTTGCACTTCCAGTACCTTCCACTAGAGGGCACAGTGCAGCCAAACCTGTAGTGTACTTGAAGTTACTCAGTGCTGCCTCAAGTGGAGAGAACCTGCTAACCGCTCCTTGTGATTTTCTTCTACCTCTGCTAAACTGCAAATTACAAGTAAGATGTGGGCAGTTTTTAAACTTCCAAACTTTAAACAATGAAGGTATTTTAAATAAGGATTTGATTCTTTTATAAATGAGCGTTTTTATGAATTACTGTGAAAATATTTTATTCCAAGTTGTAGAGAATCGTCTGTTTTATGGTTTTCTTAATAAATCTGAATGTCTGTGTCCAAAGTGGTGTGTGTTTTCATAAAAAAAAAAAAAAAAAACTATAGCTTGAGTAGCAAGATGCCAAAACATTAACGGTGTGGGCACCATCAGATAGGATTCTTCCTTTTGAACACTGTTGCTGTAACAAGCTTGCAAAAGGCCATGTAAGCGGGTGCCATTATTGTCAGGTGAAATGCATGTTGCTTAGAACATTCATGTAAGCAACACATCAGTACTCTCCATTACTCCTATTAAGTTTTTAATCCGCTTGGAGTGAACCCCAGGGGGTCACTTGGGTTTGGAATTCTACGTAAAAACGGTTAAGGCCGAGTGTCTCTTGGGTTGAGCTGTCCAATGTAAAGCCTGAATAACACTTGGGGAAAGCATTCTGTTGTCATCTAGTGGATGAAAAATCATGCTGGAAAAGAAATTGTGAATATTTCTATTCATTATGTCCCTATGTCCCTCTGTTTACTCATAGATATATTTGAGTGGGCTGGAGCCTTCAAGCAAAACACAACATTGTGTGAATGGAAAGCCCTTTTTTTTTTTTTTTTTTTTTTTTTTTTTGAACAACCTGAAAGTGAACCATTAATTGAATCAAATAAGTGAAGACAATTTGAATCAGTCCTCTGATGCCATCACAGGTAGAGAAACCAATGCATGTGGCACAAAATGACTGAACCGCCTGGTGAATTTAGTCACAAAAACATGCAGAGGGAGGTGGTATCTGCGTGTTAACAAGACAAAATGGGTTGCAACAGAGTGGAAGGCCTCGAAAGATGTTGGCCACCTAAGCACAATACAGCAACTGGCATCAGTCCCTAAGCCTTACGCTGTGATAGGCCAGAATGACACAACCGGTGACGTTGATCGTGCAGATCAGGCGCTGACTTGCCACAGTGTCACGTGCAAACCGCAGAAGCAAAGTACGCAAAGACGACAACCCGTATACTGTCCCAATTGTGATGCTGGGCTGTGTTGGTGAGCACCAAGGACGGTAGTAAATCTGCAGCAGTTGACATTTTAACAGGCCTTTCCAATCATATTTATGTTGACATTTTGGTATGCAAATGCTTTAGTTGGATAGATCTAGATATCCATCTTTTTTTGCTTGTGGGAGGAATTTTGTTTATGGCCCCTTTTTTTTTCTGCTAAGGAGCCTCCTAACGTGCCTGAAAAGTCTCAATAGCACAAGATGAGTCAATTGGCAAGTCTAATAAAGGTACCCCATACTGAGATATTCAGAGGTGTGCAAAAGTAGTCTGGGTGGGGCGCCACTTGAAAGTCATCCTAATTTTCTTCATGACAAAGATTTATCTACATATTTATTACACTGGTCTACAAAATTTTGTTTCCTACTGGGAACTTCAGACTAGCTCTAAGTTTTGATATGAAATCGGAAATTAAGCCGGGACGTCATGTTTTTGAGGTACACATCATTGACATTTTGACACTTTTTCTTTTGAATATCAATTTAATGTATCAACACAATACCTGGAGTTTGAATTGTGTCCCACCAAAATTTGTTTTGATGTCCTTTTATTCTGAAAACAAATCAGAAGACAATACCACAGTCCAAAGACATGCAGGTTAGGTGCATTGGTGATCCTAAACTTGTCCCTGGTGTGTGTGCCCTGCCTGGGGTTTGTTTCCTGCCTTGCACCCTGTGTTGGCGGTGACTGGCTCCAGCAGACCCCCCGTGACCCTGTAGCTAGGATATAGCGGGTTGGACAATGGATGGATGGATGGATGGATACCAGAGACACTCAAACAGTTTTATGCCAGTCAGTTTACCTCAATGTAAAAGCGAGCACGGCCTGCTCAAAAATGTCTGAGGCCCTTGCTTATTATACGCTCGTACTGCACAGCCGTCTCTCCTAGCTAGAACCAAAAGTAGTTTCCCATCACCTTTTATATCTGACTTCCCCCACCGTGCTCATCGCTGACATCATTCAGATTCGGAAGGAAAAAACGTTGAAATGGGTATTTGGGGGATTAGTTTGTTACTTAATTTGAATTGTTAAAACCATCTGACACAAACCCAGATGTTCTAGTTTCCTATAGCAATGGAGTCGCCTTCACCACCTTGAATTTGGAAGTTATGGAGATGCCAATGCCTCTCCCAGTTTTCCAGCAGCTTGGAACTTTCATGAAGAATGGAGCCGATTTTGGCTAATCATGAGAAGTAATAAGATCAGTTACACAGGGTCATGAACAAAATAACTTTTACTACACATTACACTTAATTGTCCTCACTTTATTCGTACCTGCCTGCGTATTAAATGTTAGAATGCCTCCAGTTTCCCCAGCACTTCAAGGTTCTATAGGCCTGTAGGATTATCCTGTTTTGTTGAGGTCAGCCCTGTTGCTTATGTACTTCTTTACATTTTCAGAGGCCTTTAAGCCAAAATGGATTTGCTGCCCTCTGCTGAAAAATATAAATTAGGTCACATGCCTGTATGCCAACTCCACACTCGTTACTTTTGTCCTTCCCTAAGGATTCCGTTTGTTTGCTCAGCGACTCTTAACTCACACCAGCTTCTACCAGGGTCAAACTTGGCTTTGTAAACCTGCCTACCAGTCGTTCACTATGCACAAAAACTCTGTGGATATGAAAGAGATGGAAAAACGATTCATTATTTTCAGACCATAAAGCCTGAGAATGAAGAGAGACACGGAAAAAGTGTAGCTTGGGGGGGTTTGGCGCTTGCCTAAACAAATTTTTCTAAGTAATGCCTTAGTGAAGCAAGACAACTTTACAAAAAGGCACCCAGTAATGAGCACTCCCAAGAAAATGTGGGCACAGCTCACAGTGAAATACGCATGCCATGTTAAGTCATTACATTGCGTCTGCTAGCCTGTAAGCAAGTTGAGCCTTTTCTGATTTAGCATAGTCAAGGAAACAAGTGAGGATACACTATAAGAATCAGTTCCAGCACATTTAAAGGTGTTCATTTTTCCATTTAATTAATAAAAAAATAACACTCGGAGGTGAATACAGTTTTACATGGCTCATTGAAGAACAACACCGGGATGCAGAAAGCTTGCTGAGATGTCTCAGGCGTCCTGGAGGTCTGGGATATCAGAGAGGATCATGGGGGAACCCAGCTGCAGCTCCTGCTGCAGGGACTCCATGTCGTCTGGGTTCATGCGGTGCACCTCCAGCCAATCCGCAAGCAGGGATGCCGAGAGAGGAGCGGAGTCGCTGTGGCTGCCAGGGTCAAACAGATACAAAGACAGCAGTCAAGTCAAGAACACAAAAGGCACCACACAGCACGTCAGCAGTGTGTACAACCAAATGTCCTTTCAGTCTGGAGCAACTCTAGGGTTGGAGCAATCAATCTTCTGCACCAATCACCGTACACTCCAAAATGGCATCAATTCACTTACAGAACAACTGTTTGTTTGTAAAACAAAGATTGGGTGGAGGAATATCCTTACTGGTAGAGGGGCAGGTAAGAGAAGGGGTATGGTTTATCATGGAATGGGGAAATACGATTTTAGGTGGTGCTTCTTAAAGGATACATTTGGAATTTTTCAAGTCAATGTTATTTCTTTACAGTCACGGTACAGTATATATGCATCAGCCATGCAAAGCTGTGTTCTAAAGTTAGGCACTTCACATAAATTAACCTCCTTTAGCATTAGATTTTTTCCTTAAAAAAAACATGTAGAAAACGTTTCATTTGTTTGGCTTCAAAAATAACATTTTTATTAAATCTCAACTTTCTACTGTAAAACGTGCAAAGTCAGAAGTTTAGAATGTACAATAATGATACAAATAATCATATGTACAGCACATTGTCACTTTCAGACTCACCAGTTTCACTGTCCATTTCAATTTCATTGCCTGCAGACAGATTCACCTCATCATCACTGCTGATGAGAGGCGTCTCTTAGACGCCATTGTGAGGGTAGGAGAAGACACGTCTACACTGTTGTCCGGGTTATGCTCGGGCCTGATGCTATAGCAAGACACGTCAATAGTGTTGCCCAAGTGATACTCGGCACTAACACTATTGGCACTTTTACAGCCCAACTAATCTTCGCTTCTTACACAACTATACCATTGCTTTTTTTCTTTACAAACTGAGTGACACTTGGATCTAACGCGAAGGAGTTTTAAAAAATATATATTGTCACACACGTGCACTTGGGAGACAGTTTACGGGCTCAAATAGATGCAGTTATCCACCGAACCAGGGGTTGGCGCTGCCCTCTAACTCTTCTTTCCTCTCTCCCGGCAGAACAAAGAAACCACCTAATAACATCACGTCCGGTTCCAACCCTCAAGATCACGCCTCTTCATTGCATCACTTCCTGCAAATCCACCTATAGGGTGGTCCAGATCTGATTATGCAATTTTCATTACGCTATAACTTAAGTTTATAACATTGAAGATCACCAGAAAAATCCCGGACGATCGAGAAGTGTGCGAACTTACGACACGAAGAATTGTCTTCACGTCGAACTGGAATCGTCCCGCCATAAATCAAAGTCATCCAGACAATCTGGATCTGCATAATTAGATCTGGACCGCCCTGTGTATATGTATATATATATACATACATACACACACACACACACACAGTGCACCCGGAAAGTATTCACAGTGCATCACTTTTTTCCACATTTTGTTATGTTACAGCCTTATTCCAAAATGGATTAAATTCATTTTTTTCCTCAGAATTCTACACACAACACCCCATAATGACAACATTAAAAATATTTACTTGAGATTTTTGCAAATTTATTAAAAATAAAAAAAATTGAGAAAGCACATGTACATAAGTATTCACAGCTTTTGCCATGAAGCTCCAAATTGAGCTCAGTTGTATTCCGTTTCCCCTGATCATCCTTGGATGTTTCTGCAGCTTAATTGGAGTCCACCTGTGGTAAATTCAGTTGATTGGACATGATTTGGAAAGGCACACACCTGTCTATATAAGGTCCCACAGTTGACAGTTCATGTCAGAGCACAAACCAAGCATGAAGTCAAAGGAATTGTCTGTAGACCTCCGAGACAGGATTGTCTCAAGGCACAAATCTGGGGAAGGTTACAGAAAAATTTCTGCTGCTTTGAAGGTCCCAATGAGCACAGTGGCCTCCATCATCCGTAAGTGGAAGAAGTTCGAAACCACCAGGACTCTTCCTAGAGCTGGCCGGTCATCTAAACTGAGCGATCGGGGGAGAAGGGCCTTAGTCAGGGAGGTGACCAAGAACCCGATGGTCACTCTGTCAGAACTCCAGAGGTCCTCTGTGGAGAGAGGAGAACCTTCCAGAAGGACAACCATCTCTGCAGCAATCCACCAATCAGGCCTGTATGGTAGAGTGGCCAGACGGAAGTCACTCCTTAGTAAAAGGTACATGGCAGCCCACCTGGAGTTTGCCAAAAGGCACCTGAAGGACTCTCAGACCATGAGAAACAAAATTCTCTGGTCTGATGAGACAAAGATTGAACTCTTTGGTGTGAATGCCAGGCATCACGTTTGGAGGATACCTGGCACCGCTCATCACCAGGCCAATACCATCCCTACAGTGAAGCATGGTGGTGGTGGCAGCATCATACTGTGGGGATGGAACTGGGAGACTAGTCAGGATAAAGGGAAAGATGACTGCAACAATGTACAGAGACATCCTGGATGAAAACCTGCTCCAGAGCACTCTTGACCTCAGACTGGGGCGACAGTTCATCTTTCAGCAGGACAACGACCCTAAAAACACAGCCAAGATATCAAAGGAGTGGCTTGAGGACAACTCTGTGAATGTCCTTGAGTGGCCCAGCCAGAGCCCAGACTTGAATCCGATTGAACATCTCTGGAGAGATCTTAAAATGGCTGTGCACTAACGCTTCCCATCCAACCTGATGGAGCTTGAGAGGTGCTGCAAAGAGGAATGGGCAAAACTGGCCAAGGATAGGTGTGCCAAGCTTGTGGCATCATATTCAAAAAGACTTGAGGCTGTAATTGCTGCCAAAGGTGCATCGACAAAGTATTGAGCAAAGGCTGTGAATACTTACTGTATGTACATGTGATTTCTCAGTTTTATTTTTAATAAATTTGTAAAAACCTCAAGTAAACTTTTTTCACGTTGTCATTATGGGGTGTTGTGTGTAGAATTCTGAGGAAAAAAATGAATTTAATCCATTTTGGAATAAGGCAGTAACATAACAAAATGTGGAAAAAGTGATGCGCTGTGAATACTTTCCAGATGCACTGTATATTTTTTATATATATATATATATATATATATATATATATATATATATATACTTATGTATACTGTATATACACATATATATCTTCCCCACTCTGGCACTTTACAATGGAGGGTATGGCACATTGAGGGAAAGCTTAAAAACTTAACAAATACGGCCATTTTTTAAGCCAAGACCACTGTCCAAGTGTAGATCCGTGCCTTCCATGCTTCCCTACACATGCTTGTGACAACAAAAGGGATCTGGAAATACTCATCATATATTCGTGGTACTGTTCTTCTCACGGTAAGGACACATTTTTTAGTCACTTGTGCAGATTCTCACGTAAATAC
Organism: Polypterus bichir lapradei; assembly: GCA_026402145.1. Lineage (NCBI taxonomy): Eukaryota > Metazoa > Chordata > Cladistia > Polypteriformes > Polypteridae > Polypterus > Polypterus bichir. The sequence goes on from JANRMT010049829.1 coordinate 3,093,452, forward strand.
AGAAGTCAATCAAAACAAAACCAACCACGAGGCCTGAAACGTTTACTGTGATTTGGTCTGTCGGGAGGACTCGGTCCCCCATTGGGTGAAGGGTTGTAGCACAGGAAGACTAAGTGCTAAGCTAATCACTTATAGCTGGTCTTCTTTTCAAATGGCCAAATCTCACTATATTGGCGTTTTTCTGTCCAAACTATTTTACAATGTGTGTGTATATATATATATATATATATATATCACAAGATGCGGATCAATACTCAACAACTGTCTTGGCTTGAAAAATGGACATACTTGTTAAGTCTTTAAGCTCTTCCTCTGTGCCCCATAGACTGCAAGGTAAAGCGCCAGTGCAGACAAGGTATTTTGTTAAATTTATAGAAAGCAATTAACATTCAAGCACAACTTCACATGGCAAATGCATATATAGCATGTTTGTGAAGAATAACTTGCCTGGAAAAAATACTAAACTTACAACTTCAATCTCAACAGGATTTAGGAGCAACATTTTCTAAGCACTATGGGGGAGTAATGGTATTATGTAAATGGTGATATTCATTCTATAAATCATATAATATTAGACTTTTGAATGAGTAAAGCTATTGAGGATTATGGCATAGTAATAACACATTGGAAGTGTTCCGTAGTATAATTTAGAAATTCTGTACAGGCGATGCCGGGGCTGGGATGTGAACTCAGAAACCAGACAGCAGCACTAACTCCCATGTCACAAAATAAAAATAGAAATACAGATGCTTGACTTTTGCTATAAACTTTTCGGTAATGAGAGCAGAGCTATTTCATTACTACAGGGTGGTCCGGATCTAATTATGCAATTATGAAAAGGCGAACACATCGCACCCGCTGTTTGACTGACAACCGTCTCCCCACCATCTTGGAATACAGGGCAGGTGCTGCCATCTATCGGAAACAAAGATTTTTTTTGTGAATTCTCTATGTAATAAACTTAATAAGTTATAGCGTAATGAAAATTGCATAATTAGATCTGGACCACCCTATATAATGATTAAGATGATGCTTGGCTGAGATTATTGCTCTAGCAGAGTTTAAAGAATGATTAGTAAAATTAGATAAAAGAATTCTCATACTGCAATAGAGAATGTTAATTACAGGTAAAATTCCATTAGAACGAAATTTTCATTACAACAAAGTATTTTTTAGGTCCCTGGCAGTTCGTTGTAACGGAATTTTACCTGTGGTTCCAATCAGAGTATATTTTGGCAGTAGTATTAGCTGCATTGTCACGTGGGCATAGCATAGTGAAATTATTACTTGTGTGTCTAAAAAACATGCAACACTTCAGCAGTTCCCATTGCCATGATAAACTAGTTGGATATTGTTATGATCACAATGAGATCAAGCAGAACATTGCAATCAAGAAATTAACTCAATGGAAAATTGAGTTAAAAAAAAAATAGTAGAGCAAAAAAAGGTGTCTAAAGAAAAGCCAGAAACACTAACGAGAAGTCCCAATCGTTACTTCTATCATGGAATTTCTCTATAAGTTTTGGGACTATTCGATGAAAAATGTTTAAAAAGATATATAATTGGATTTTGCTCCTAAGGTAGATTTTATTTAGTAATAGCATTCAAGGTTGGAGTTTTTCTACTGCTATACCCAATATTATGCAATAAGGCCTTCTAAAAGTGTGCCTTACAAACAACATGAATATTACTTATAATCAAAGGGTGTCGTGTTTCATATTAACACGGCAGTTCTTTTGGTAGATGTGTATTTTGACTCTCAAAGTACTCATTTATAGTTTATAAACAAACAAAAAAAAGATTTTGTTACCAGGGCCGTCTTAGCATCATCATAGGCCCCCGGGCAAAGTAAAGCACTGGGACCCCGGTTTTGATAGCAAAACAGAAACCTACATATGCATCAGAAAAAAAGGGCCCCTATGCTCGTGGGGCCCCCGGGCAACAGTGTGCCCATGCGTTAAGACATCCCTGTTAGTTACAGTCTTGATTTGCATTCAAATCAGTTTTCAGCTCTACCATTTTAATGGAGCAGGATTGGTTTATCATTATATTGTGGAACCTTGAACCCACACAACTCTGAATTAAAAACCAAGTGCATACCCCACAAGTACCGTAGGACATACCTGTCTCGGTTTTCTGACACCATTTCAAAGGACTGATTGAGAAATTCCTCCAGATCAAAGCCCACACCATAGCCTGCCCCACTGCCCTTGGGAGTGATCGAGAAAACAGGGGGCAAGGGATCCTCAACCTTGAGATGAATGAGAAAACAGAGAGAGTGAGCGTGGACTCCAACCAGCCTTTGCTAGCCAATGACAAGTAAGCACCTACCTGTGACTTGGAGAGCTGCAGCGTGACGGTGTGAATGTCAGGGGAGTTGGAGTTTGACGTATCTGGAGAAGAAAGCTGCATTTGCGATGGAGGCTGGGGTGGGTGGCATCCCGCTGCAGACTTCACCCCCGTGGGCTGAAGACCAACAGGCTGCACAGGTGGCAGGAGAGCTGGAGCAAAGACTCTCTGTTGCAAACATGATGCATTAGTAGGCACTTTGGAGGGGTGGCTTAAGAAGCTGTTAGAGGCAGCCGTGCCAGTGTCTGTTCTCAAGCCTTCCCTGGGCAGTGGGCCTGTGGCTTTTCCAATAAACTGTGTCAAACCCACCTGTCCAAGCTGGGGCACTGGCCTAGGAGCCCCCTGAGACAAAAGGGACATTCCAAATGAGTCAACTGGGGGTTGTGCTGGTACAGGAGGTGGCACAATCATGTTTTGTGGGGGTCCAGTGGCATTAGTCCAAGACTGGATGGTCTGGAGGCCAAAGCCAGCAGGGAATATGGTGCTATTTGGAAAGTTTGTGGCAGCAGCTTTACTGGCACTCTGTGTTTGACTTTCTGGTGCCACTTGCTGGCTAGTGGAGGCACTAAAAACTGCAGCTGGCTGTTGGGGGAAGTAGTGTAATACATTCTGGGGCTCTTTGGCAGGCGGTAGCAATGCTGTTGAAACTACACCGAGTGGGCGAACAACAGGCACCTCCGAAACGACTGGTGCCAGGCTCAGACTGTTGTTACCTGGAGCAGCTAATTTTTCCTGTAGGGTAAGAAAATTGACATTTGCTGGTTTGGTTAGCTGGATTCCATTTGTTAAGGTGCCTTGTAGATGGAGGAACTCCTGACTGGCTGACATGGAGGGTTGCGGGGCTTGTACATTGGGTGCAGCTTTTTTGGCATCCTTGGCTATACCTTCTTCCTTTGCTCTCTGCGCTTTGTTGTCCATCATCTTGCGCCACCTCTCCAGCAGATTCTTGTCATTCTCGCTGAGTAGAACCCCACCAAGGGATTCCCCCTGTTTGCCCTCTTTCCGCTCCCGCTCCTTTTGTCGCCGTTCACGTTCCCTTGCCCTCTCCTGCCGCTTCTTGCGCTTCTCTTCCCTCTCTCGCTGGCGTTCCTGAGCAGTTACAGGCTTCCGGGAATCACACGCCCCTGCTGCAATCACTCCACTTCCCACCAGTCCACAGCCTCCCATTCCAAGACCACCAGGAAGACTAGGCCCACCATCTACGGGCCCCCCAGTGGAAGCTGAATCTGCAATACCAAAAGAAAAAGTGCTCAGTTAGCGAGATCTACAAGACTGTGATTCACAATGGTCCACGACATTAGCCAATCAGTTTATCCGTCTTGCTCACCAAGTTTGATTCAGAAAACCCACCTTTGATCTTCTGTCTCCGAGCCGATTTCATCAGGGCCTCCTTAAGGGCAAGCTTGGTTTCATTTGAAATGGCACCCTCCTTTTTGGGGACCGGTTCAGGCTCTGTCTTAATGGGCTTGCTTCTCAGAGGTTCCGCTGCTTCCGGCTGAGCTCCAGCAGTTGGCACAACGGGCAAAACAGGGAGGTTGGACATGCCAGGAGGGCCCACCACTGCCTCCTCCTGCTCATTAATAGGGGAGGTTAAATCAATAGTCTCTGGTTGTCCATTTTCAGAGTTGGCACTAGGCATATCCACGTCACTGGAGCATGTGACAGCCACTAGAGGGTGCACATCTTCCGGAGTCCCATTGGAGGGCGCTGGCCTGAGAATCGGCTTAAAGCTGATCTGCCGCCGGATTCCTTCCCGCTTCCGGTGGAAGTCACTGATCTCCTCCAGGATAGCAGCTTTGATCTGATCTTTAGTGAGTGCCTGCTTATCAAAGTCAAAATCAAACGCAGGCACACAGGTGGGCTCATCATCAGGGTCATGGTATTTTGCCAGAAAGGGGTGACGTAAAGCATCCACCACAGCTATACGCTCCCTAGGGTCAAAGCGCAGCATCTTAGACAGCAAATCCAGTGCTAACTGATCAGCACCCTGATAGAGAGCGCTCCATGGTATCGGCTGCCGAGAAGGCAGGCTCTGTATGTAGGCACGTACCCGGTCCGCTCCAATGGACAAAATCACCTCGTTGGATGGGGTGCCAAGGACAGTCATGATCAGCTGAAGCTGGTGGATATAGTTCTTTCCAGGAAACAGCTGCTTCCTACCCAGCATCTCTGCAAAGATGCAGCCAACGGACCACATGTCAATAGCCTGTGTATACTTGTGCAGTGACAACATGAGCTCTGGTGCCCTGTACCAGCGTGTTGCCACGTATTCTGTCATGAAATATTTATACTCGTCTGGATGGGTGCAGAGACCACGTGCCATGCCAAAGTCCCCAATCTTCAGCTCACAGTTTTCATTGATTAATAAATTAGATGGTTTCAGGTCCCGGTGGATTACATTGGCCGAGTGAATATACTTGAGCCCCCGTAACAGCTGGTACAGGAAATAGCGAACGTGTTCCAAAGTTAGTGGCTGGCTGGAGTGAATGATTTGGTGGAGGTCACTCTCCATGAGGTCCAGGACCACATATCTGTAGGAAGAGAAAAGAAGGACAAGAGGCATCAATACAAAGTGGCTGAACCGGACAGAGCTGTTCTGGGAGCTTTAATTTCAATTTCAATGTATGGTGTAATAAAATGCAGACAGATGCGTCTGTGCAAGTCAGTTGAGTGTAAGATGACGTATTATTGATTAACACAGTTCACTTTCTCATGCCAGGGCAATGTGCTGTACGGTGAGTATGGACGAGCACTATGAGTCATGTCTGGTCACACACCAAGAACATACCATGGCTAACACAGACTATTCATAACATTTTAAAATAAAGACCTAAAAGAAAGAATGTTAGGTTAGATATGCAGTGAAGAGAAAAAAAAACTAATATCTAGCATGATATTTTTAATTTTATGTTTAAGCATGTCCATTTATCAGATAAAATCTTTGCATGCAAAGCAGGAACCGACTAGTCAGCTAGCCTGGGGGAATACAGGTAGGCTGATATGAAAGACCATTAGCAGGGAGAAATGGAAGAGAAATTTATGATATCTCTTCCCCTCCAGGAGGAACACCAGAGCTGTGATTCAAGAGGGGTGTCAAGAAGCCACCAGAATCCTTTAAATTAAGAGTTGAGAGAAGGGTAAAGAGCCTCTGCCTTTTTCCATCCTTAGGCAAGCCTTTTTCTGCTGCCCTATACAGACATCATCCTGAATCACGAGCCACGGCAAAACAAGTCAAACCAAAAACTAAGATATATAGCCACCTGGTAACTGAAGCATATTGGATGCTTTACATCACGGGTGTCGAACTCCTGGCCTGGAGAGCCGCAGCGGCTACAGGTTTTCATTCTAACAAGTGAGTTGTTTTCACTGCTAATTCACATTTTAATAGCCCTGTTAGAAGGATTCAGTCCTCTGAATTGATTCGTTTTCTCATTAAAATGCAGCCAAACAGAAATGAGACGTGAAACGAGCCAACAGATGACCAGCTAAACCGGGGCTTCTAACTCCAACCAGTTTCTTAATGAGAAGCCAATTCTTGCTGTTAATTAAATCCGTTATTTAATTCCACGGATTGTTGTTGCTCTCGTTCTGCCAAAGCTGACATTTCCAAAACTGTTGATTTTCTGTTTGTCATAAGAACATCGTCAAAGTGCTTTGGTGAGTTGAGAGATCAACCTTACCGAGACCTTCACCTTTCTTTATTTTCAGATATTGTGTGATGTGGCGGCTTGTTTTGTGTCTCAATATCGTTTGGCTGCTAATTAAGGAAAAAGAAACAACTAAAGGGCCTGAGTCAAGTTAATTAAAAGAAGTAATTAGCAGCAAAAACTGGTCACTAATTAAGAAGATGTTTAGAATGAAAACCTGCAGCCACTGCGGCCCTCCAGAACTGGAGTTTGACACCCCTGCTTTACATGAACCAGGTCGTATGGTTATTAGGATTTTGCCAACATTTGTTCTCTGCTTGCTTATATTTTGGGATACATTATCTATTATGTCCTCCATGCGTGGAGTTTGTATGTTCTCCCCGTGACTGCGTTTCCTCCGGGCGCTCCGGTTTCCTCCCACAGACATGCAGGTTAGGTGGATTGGCGATTCTAAATTGGCCCTAGTGTGTGCATGGTGTGTGGGTGTGTTTGTGTGTGTCCTGCGGTGGGTTGGCACCCTGCCCAGGATTGGTTCCTGCCTTGTGCCCTGTGTTGGCTGGGATTGGCTCCAGCAGACCCCCGTGACCCTGTGTTCGGATTCAGCGGGTTGGATAATGGATGGATGGATTATCTATTAGAGCAAATGTGTCTCCCTTATTTTACAACAGCACTTAATCCCAACAGTGTGGGAAGAGTAAAGGATCTGGGGGGAGATCTGTGAAGCTCTGCATAATAAAGAGCTAGTTTAAAGAAGAATATGGTCACCTTAGAACCATATTACAATGAAACATACAGTACAGGCCAAAAGTTTGGACACACCTCCTCATTCAATGTGTTTTCTTTATTTTCATGACCATTTACAGCACTCCATCACTCTACTTCTTGGTCAAATAGCCCTTACACAGCCTGGAGGTGTGTTTGGGGTCATTGTCCTGTTGAAAAATAAATGATCGTCCAACTAACCTGACTTCTGCACAACACAACTGCTGGTCCCAACCCCATTGATAAAGCAAGAAATTCCACTAAATAACCCTGATAAGGCACACCTGTGAAGTGAAAACCATTTCAGGTGACTACCTGTTGAAGCTCATTGAGAGAATGCCAAGAGTGTGCAAAGCAGTAATCAGAGCAAAGGGTGGCTATTTTGAAGAAACTAGAACATAAAACATGTTTTCAGTTATTTCACCTTTTTTTTGTTAAGTACATAACTCCACGTGTGTTCATTCATAGTTTTGATGCCTTCAGTCATGAAAATAAAGAAAACACATTGAATGAGGAGGTGTGTCCAAACTTTTGGCCTGTATTGTATATCAGAATATGTGGAGTACAAGTCAAGGGAGGCTGCATTTAAGGCCACACTGGCGAGGCATGGCCTGGAGTAGAGTCTGCAGTCTTGGGCTCCATTTACAAAAAATGACGTAGTACCGCTACAGACACGCAGTTCAGAAAAGCATAACCAGATGAATTGTGGGACTGAGAGGTATGAACTATGAAGAGAGACTGAAGGAAATTAACTTTTCCAGTTAAAGCAAATGGAGATTAAGAGGTGACACGATGAAAGTGTTTACAATTATGAAAGGAATTGCAATGAATCTCAGTTGATAAATTTTAAGTCAATTCTTCAACAAGAATGTGGGTACACAGGTGGAAATGTCTTCAGGGCACAATTCACAAAAATATTAGAAGGTTTTCCTTCATGCGCAGAACATGGAATAAATTACCAAGTAGCGTGGTGGAGAGTAGAACTTTAGCGACTTTCAAAACTTATTCATTTGTTATTTTAGACATTGTAGGTGAACAGGATGGATGAGCTTGCTTGGCTGAAATGCCTGCTCCGATTGCAACTGTTCTAACGTGTAGTGGTGCTACATGAATGGGGATGTCTTAAATGTGTTCTGTGCCGAGTCGCGTCTTTTATATCGTCGTCCCATTTATGTGGTCTATTGTGTGTCAATTTAAATGTTTTCCACCTGTAGAGCCGTGACCCCTCGAAGTAATTGTTCTTGTCAATCACATCAATTCCATCTGGGCCATTGCTAACAAATCAAGAGGCCGAAAAGAAAAGGAGGATCAGTTACAACCTGGACACTTCACCGGAAACCAAAGAAATACGCAATGTACAGCCTTTTCACACTTGCTGCTTTCGCTGCCAAACATTCAACTGCTTCACCATCACTACGCAAACCCTGGGGTTCAGGATAATCCCGGAACGCAGAGGAGAGCATGGTAAGACTGTGTTTTGTCGCTCGGGGAAGGAGCAAACAACCATTACATCTGTGCGATATTCACCGTAGGATAAGTCCAACCGGACAAGGTTACTTCCATCAATCAACTTCAGTTGAATCTTTTGGACTTTTGAGTGTTGCGTGTTTTCCGTGTGTCGTATGTGTTTCATGTTCAGTGTAGGGACAAAGGAGTGTTTGTATTGTATATTTATTACTGCACCTTTTATTATAACATTCCGCCGTTCACTTTTGGGTTTGTGTGTGTTATGCTGGGGTGGGCCGAGAGTAATATATTATATATATACACTCACCTAAAGGATTATTAGGAACACCATACTAATACGGTGTTTGACCCCCTTTCGCCTTCAGAATTGCCTTAATTCTACGTGGCATTGATTCAACAAGGTGCTGAAAGCATTCTTTAGAAATGTTGGCCCATATTGATAGGATAGCATCTTGCAGTTGATGGAGATTTGTGGGATGCACATCCAGGGCACGAAGCTCCCGTTCCACCACATCCCAAAGATGCTCTATTGGGTTGAGATCTGGTGACTGTGGGGGCCATTTTAGTACAGTGAACTTATTGTCATGTTCAAGAAACCAATTTGAAATGATTCGAGCTTTGTGACATGGTGCATTATCCTGCTGGAAGTAGCCATCAGAGGATGGGTACATGGTGGTCATGAAGGGATGGACATGGTCAGAAACAATGCTCAGGTAGCCCGTGGCATTTAAACGATGCCCAATTGGCACTAAGGGACCTAAAGTGTGCCAAGAAAACATCCCCCACACCATTACACCACCACCACCAGCCTGCACAGTGGTAACAAGGCATGATGGATCCATGTTCTCATTCTGTTTACGCCAAATTCTGACTCTACCATTTGAATGTCTCAACAGAAATCGAGACTCATCAGACCAGGCAACATTTTTCCAGTCTTCAACTGTCCAATTTTGGTGAGCTCGTGCAAATTGTAGCCTCTTTTTCCTATTTGTAGTGGAGATGAGTGGTACCCGGTGGGGTCTTCTGCTGTTGTAGCACATCCGCCTCAAGGTTGTGCGTGTTGTGGCTTCACAAATGCTTTGCTGCATACCTCGGTTGTAACGAGTGGTTATTTCAGTCAAAGTTGCTCTTCTATCAGCTTGAATCAGTCGGCCCATTCTCCTCTGACCTCTAGCATCAACAAGGCATTTTCGCCCACAGGACTGTCGCATACTGGATGTTCTTCCCTTTTCACACCATTCTTTGTAAACCCTAGAAATGGTTGTGCGTGAAAATCCCAGTAACTGAGCAGATTGTGAAATACTCAGACCGGCCCATCTGGCACTAACAACCATGCCATGCTCAAAATTGCTTAAATCACCTTTCTTTCCCATTCTGACATTCAGTTTGGAGTTCAGGAGATTGTCTTGACCAGGACCACACCCCTAAATGCATTAAAGCACTTTGAGCTACATTTTTTTGTATGAAAATGTGCTATATAAATAAATGTTGATTGATTGATTGATTGATTGAAGCAACTGCCATGTAATTGGTTGATTAGATAATTGCATTAATGAGAAATTGAACAGGTGTTCCTAATAATCCTTTAGGTGAGTGTGTATGTATATATATATATATATATATATATATAGGTGGGAGTTTGTGTCACTTCTTTTCATTAATATATATTCACTTTATTATTTTACATACTGTTTGCCTTTCTGCTTATTTTGATCGTTGATTGGGGAAGTGATTTGGAAGAAGTCCGGCTTGTCTAGTCTAATATCCCCTCAGGTTGCCAGTCCACGGGTATTGGAGGTGTAGTGGCTGGTCCGGATGAATGGGTCGGCCGTTACAAATGTTATGTCTAACCATCAGGTAGTACCAATCACTATAGTACAAACGAACCAAGACTAGCTTATTCTGAACCAGTGGAATGCAGGAGATGATGGCCGATCACCGACTAATGACTGGTGCGTACTGAAAATGCTTTTCTATAACCACACCCACCCAGGACAGCCCACTGGTCAAGTGGGACAGGCTCCCAGGAGCCTGATGAAAACTCACACAGACTTGAATTCAGAATAAGGCACATTTGGCTTCAGAATATCCTTAATGGCAATGATGTTGTCGTGTTTGAAGTGCTTGAGGATCTTCAGCTCACGCAATGTCCGCTTGGCATTGGTCACCACATCAAATGCATTGGGAATCTTCTTGATTGCCACCTGCTGGCCTGGAATTGAATTACAAAAAAAAAAAAGAATTTATTACAAAGCAGCTCGACATGTTCTGTGGCTCTGGTGTTAGAAGACACTTTCAGAAACATGAGAACAGGAGGCAGCCTCGGAAGAGATGCTGCTGATACAGGGCTGCCTTTCAGGGAGCCAAGTTTAAAGAATTCTACAGACTAACAATGATCTGGCTATTGAAACAATACACCAAGTAATCTTTGTTGTAATAGAAGAGTCAAAGTGAGGGTGAGCTGCACTAATCAGGTAAAATAACTGGGCCAACAGCCTAGAAGGAAATAGAAAGCCACAAAAAAACAAAGCCAGCCTCCAACAATATGTGCAGAGAGCAAAGCGACAAGCAGAAATGGCCTCAGGTTTGCTTCGGTCTGACCACAACTGACTACACACATACCTGAGAAATGAACAACCAAGGGACGCCAATATGAGCGGGTCTGAACCTTCTGCACTCACCTAAAAAAAATGGCTAACCTTGACTGCACACACGTACCCCAAAGTGACACCTAATCACAGAAATGGAATGCAAAACCTGGGCAATACTGACTAAGAATGAGCTCAGCGTTACGTTTAATAAATCAATTCACTGAAGCTGCCCAGAAACAGTACAT
>JANRMT010049829.1:3121282-3206118 GCA_026402145.1 Polypterus bichir lapradei
AGAAAGTATTTAGACCCCTTCACTTTTTTCACATATTTTAATGTTACAACCTTGTACTTAAATCATTTAAATGATTTTTTTCCCTCATGAAACAACACATAATACCCCTTGATAAAAGGATTTTGCACATTTTTGAAAATTTATTGAATGTAAAGCCTGTGCTGTAAAAAGGCCGGACTCTTAGAAACCATGGATCCTGGCATTTCAATCAATCAATCGCATCGGTTGTGCATTAGCAGCTAAGCGAGGTTCTCTTTCCTCTACAGTTTTGTTTTGCCGATGTGCTCGCCCCATTGTCTATCAGCGGCTAACGATTTTCTCTCTCCTCTGCGATTTCGTTTTGAAGATGTGCTCGCCTCCATTGTCTATCAGCGGCTAACGAGTTTCACTTTTCTCGGCGGTTTCACTTTAGCGACAGAGTCGATTTCTTTGAGCTTCATGCTGTACCCTTGCACGTCTGGGCCTGACAGACAGACACACACACACTTCCACGCATAGACGTTTATATATAAGATAAGGAACTGAACAGAGGTATTTAACCCCTTAAATTTGACACTTGACATTGGACTCGGGTGCATCTCATTTTCTTGATCATCACTACGATCTTTCTGCACCTTGTCTGCAGGCCACCTGTTGCCAGTTCAGTTGACTTGACCTGATTAGCAAAATCCACATTTCGGTCTCTAGACGGTCCAACAGCTGAGCAAAAACCAATCCACGAGGTCGAAGGAATTACCTGCAGAGCTTAGAGACAGCGTGGTGTCAAGACACAGATCTGGGGAAGGTTACATTCCGACAGCATTGAAGGTTCCCAAGACCACAAAGGCCTCCGTAATTCTTAAACACAATCACTTTGGCATAACCACAACTTTTCCAAGAGCCAAATGGAGCATTTGGGGGAGAAGAGTCCTTCTTAAAATAGAAGTGGACACGAACCAGGTAGTCACACTGCCTGGGCTCTAGAGAACCTGTGTGGGGGACTGAAGAAATGTCTAGTAGGACAACCGCCGCACTATGAAAGGGTGGCCAGATGACATGTGAAAGCCTGCTTGGAATTTTCAAAAAGGCACCTAAAGGACTGTCAGACTACGAGAAACAAGATTCCCTGGTCGGATGAAACAAAGATTAAACTGTTTGACCTCAGTTCTAAGTGCCATGTCTGAAGGAAACCAGACATCAGTCATCACCTGTGCAATGCCATTCCATGGTGGTGGCAGCATTGGGTTGTGTTGTAGTTTTGTAGTGGCAGGGACTTGAACACTTGCCTGGGTTGATGGGAAAGCTGAACAGTTGAAACCTGCTCTGGAGTGCTCTTGGCCAAAGGATCACCTCACAACAGGACAATGACTAAGCACAAAGCAAAGACAACACAGGAGTGGCTTAGGGACGGACAACTCTGGGAATGTTCTTGAATGGCCCAGCCAGTGCCCTTACTTACTGTAAGTTGTTGAGTCGGACCCAAGAAGATTCCAGGCTGGAATAACCGACAAAGGGGCTTCAACTGAGTACTGAATAAAGGGTAGGAGTACTTCTATCAACGGAATATTTCTGGGTTTTTTTTTATGTGTTTGTAAAAGTTCTTAAGAACCGGTTTTGTTTTTGTCATTCTGGGGAATTTATTTTTAGCATAAGGCTCCAGCATAACAAAATGTGTAAAACATGATGGGGTCTGAATGCTTTCTGAAGGCACTGTGTTTTATATATATATATATATATATATATATATATATATATATATATATATTGTTGAGGGGTCCTCCCTGTGATAGGCTGGTGTCCTGTCCTAAAGTTTGTTCCTGCCTAATGGTTGCTACAATGGGCTCCAGCTGCCCAATGACCCAGCTCTAAATAAGTGGGTTAGCAACAGGGATGGATTGTGTGTGTGTGTGTGTGTGTGTGTGGTTTTTATAATGTTATTCATATCTCAAATGCAAGACAGGAAGCCATCCTGGATGGGACATTGGGACATAACTGCATGCACACACCACCCCATACTTGGTCAGACTGACTCAATTTAGATTGCCAAGTAATGTTTGTCTGTTATATCTCTCTATGAGGTTCTGATCGGATTAAAGATAGAAATGAATCGCTCTGCCAGTCTCTGTTAGAGAGTACTGGGCGCTATTCTATTTTGTAGTAAAGAAATAAAATGTTAAAAAAATAATAATTAATTAAGACATTTTGAGGAATAAGACTGGGCATACTATCGTCCCCAATAAATGAGACCAAGAAAAAAAATTTGAACAAAAATTAGTTCGAACTCTTGGTGTAAAGATAAAAGTGCAACCTTTGACCGAAACAGTACTGTACTTCGAACTGGTGAAAGTGCGCCGCTGTTGCCTGGTAACTGCTAAATTCATTAAACCACAACTCCCATGCGGCACTGCAATTTAGTCCAGCCCTCCACGCCAGTAGCAACCCAATCAGAAGGAGAGAAAAATTCGACAGATCGCTCATCTTGCCAATCAGAAACGACTCCAAGATGAGCAGGACATCGGCGATGGTTTTGCAACACGTCAGGGTTTCCCTTCGTTTCTTTTAAAGAGGAGGCGAGTGCTTCAGAGGTCTAGAGGATTTTAACCTGAGCAGACAATCGACTATGGGGTCCAAGAAGAAAGCCAGAGGGGTACCTTCCTGGGAACGGTTTTGCAGACTTTTCCTTTGCGTAATAGGAGTCGGGCTCTCAATCTACGCGTATCATGTGGAAACGTCTAAGGAAAGGGATGCCAACTACCAAGCCATGTGTGATTTTAGTTCATCCGTCAGCTGCTCCAAAGTTTTCACCTCCAGGTATGATATGAGGGAGGGGCTGAGTGAGGCAGTGCAGCAGAGTGAGAGGATTCAGAGCTTCGGATGCCTCCGTCGTGCCCACGGTGTCACCATTGACTTGCACTCCGTGTCGCTGCTTGCCACATTTTTAGCGTCCGCGCTCCGTGTGTGAATGATGCGTGACCTGCGTGGCACGTTAGTGTCGGAGTATGACGGTAAAATTAATACGTGTGTCGACTATGCCTTGGACTTTGAACAACTGTTTACTAGAAAGTATTCCATAAAGCGATTCCCTGATTGTTCAGTCCATGCGTGATCGGTTGGCCAGCAGCCCCTCATGCAACGTGGCGGTTGTTTTGGGTTTGTGATTTTGTTTTTTTACCTTCACATATTTGCTGTGCTGTGGTCATTTGAAGCTCCGTGTGAATGTGCAGTGGGGTCAGTAACAGATCACCAGCGCCCCGTCCTGGACTGGCCCCTCCCTGCGTTCTCCTGATTACTGCCACGACAGTCGCTGACCCCCAGTACATCTTTACGGTGGCTGTCACGGCTTGCACGCAATTCGTGTTCCTGTTTTTGAGACTTTCGAAAAGTGAAACTAGACGTTTTTTTTCTCTCAGTGTGTCGTGCAGTAACCCGACTTTATTTTTTTTTTCAATTTTACACGTGGTCGTCCAAATGCTTGGTTCATCGTGCATCATCTTTGTCACCGTGAAAAGTGATAACAAATTCCGTGAAGGTTGTTTCTGATTGATGTCTCAGTTCACCGGTGTGGCATTCAGGGCTGGGACATATTTAAGCGCTTTCAGAGAAAGGTCACCGTGCAAAACTCTCCATACATAAGTGCGAAGGGTCGTTTTCGCCAAGGGGCCACGAAACGCAACGTGGCACTTTGTCTGGCTGTTAACACGTCGTTGGACACCGACTAGCTGTAGTGGCTCGGCGAATGAGAGAGAGAGAGAGCAGTCCTCGGGTCACCGAAGTGTGGCGAGTGCGTGGTGACATGCGCAGATACGTTGTCATTTTTGTGCCTCGTTTCTTTAAAAAGGTTCACTTGTGGCTTTCTTGTGTCGAACTCTGGCGATTTGTGACAAGTATGTTAGGTGAAGTAATATTAATATTAACATTCTTAATTTAATGCACTGTTTTAGGAGATGTCAGAGCTTGCCCTGGGAGCATCAGCACCAAGGCAAGAAATCGGTGGTGTTAAAGCGGATCCAGAAAAGTCAGACGCCTTCACGTTCCGCACACTTTACTGTGTTGTTAATATAATTTTAATAATGACAAAGTGAAAACATGCTTTCAGAAAAGGTTTGTAAATTTATTCAAAATAAAAAAAAAACTGAAATTTCATAATAACATTCAGTTAATTCAGTACTTCGATCAAAAGACCGTTTGACAACAATTACAACTTTCAGCTTATTTGCGAAGTCTCTACGAGCTTTGCACTCCTGGATTTGGGCAGTTTATTTCAATCTTCCTGGCAGATCTTCTCAAGTGCTGTTAGATTGTATGTGAAGCGATCTGGAAACTGCCATCTTCACGTCTCTCCACATGTTCTAAGGGGTTTGGCTGGGCCACTGAGGGACTCTCGGAGACCCTGTCACTCTGGCATTGTCTTGCCTGTCCTTGCTGTCCTGCTGAAAGGTGACCCTTGACCACAGTCTTGCACCCTTGAGCAGGTTTTCTTCAAGGACCTCTCTGTATTTGGATACATTCATCATTTCTTCAATTCTTACCAGCCTCCCCTATCCCTTGCCCATAATGACAAAATAAGAACATATTTTCAGGAAGGTTTTCAAATTCATTAAAAAATCAAAAACTGAAATCTCTAATTCATAGGAACATTCTGATGGTTAATGCAGTACTTTTGTCGAAGCCCCTTTGGCAGCAATTCCCATTTTTGAGCTTTGAGGGGCTTCAAACCATTTGTAAAGCTCTGAGCATTCCCAGGAGCACCATGGCCTCAAGAATCGCGAAATGGTAGAAGTCTGAAGCCGCAAGACCTAGAATCTAATGGGTGAGATGTGACCTAGAACCTAACGATTGAGCAGAAACCTAGAACCTAATGATCAATAGGAAACCTATAACATAATGGCCAAGGTGCGACTTGGAATCTAATGGTCAAGATGAGACCTAGAACCCAAGGATCAATGTGAGACCTAGAACCCGATGATTAATATGAAATCTAGAATACATTGGTTGGGGTATAACCTAGAACCTAATGGTTGCGTGAAACCTAATTAACAAGAGGAAACCGATAACATAATGGCCGGGGTGTGACCTCAAACCTAATGGTCAAGGATGTGATCTAGAATGTAATGGCAAGGGTGAGACCTAGAACATGCTGATTAATATGTACTCTAGAACATATTGGTTGGGGTATAACCTAGAACCAAATGGTTGAGTGAAACCTAGAGCCTAATGGTCAGATGCGACCTAGAACCCAATGGCTGGGATGTGACCTAGAATGGTCCTAATGGTCATTCTGACAGTTTCAGAAGTCCTCTGCTGAAATGGGATGACTTGTCAGAAGAACAGCCATCTCTGCAGAAATCCATCAGAGGCCTGTGGGGGGTCTTAATTCAGCCTTGCAGTAATGCATATCTATTGGGTCGTTTTAAATATTATTTCAATAAAATAAGTGTAAATAAAAATGAAATAATAAAGTAAGTAATATAAATAAAAATAAAACAAAAATAAGTAATAAGTAGTAACATTTCAATAAAAAAAAAAACTATTTAATGAGGTTGCTTATTATCTAACTATGTAACTCACGTTTCTTTTAATGTGTTACACCAACAGTGCTTATAACCAGAAAGAGATGCAAGAAAAAAAATGAATTAAAAATGCAGTAAAACCTAAATTATCAGTTAGGGATTCCGGACCAAAAGACAGATACCAGAATGGCTACTTTAAAAATGAAACACAGTAGATTAGTTTACCAAATACTCACATTTATTAACAAAATGAATACAAAATGAGTTTAAATTAACACAGTTAGGTTTCCACGTGCACCATGTTGCCACTCTGTCCATCCATTCTCCACTGCTTATCCAGTCCGGGTCACATGGGCAGCAGTCTAAGCAGAGAGGACCCTTTTGCCTGTGACCTTCTTCAGCTCTTTTGTGGGGAGACTGAGGTATTCCTAGGCCATCATGCCCACCGTTCCCATTCATTAGTGCACAGAACTATCTTACCTCCAAATGTCTGGCTTCCTCAACCTGAGAAATGTCAGGGCGTAAAACCAGACCACCCAGAGCGAAAGCCAGGGGGACGTGTAGAGAACGTGCAGAGTCCACGCAGACAGTAACCTAGGCTAGGATTCAGGTCCATTAATTTGGAACTGTGCTAAGCACTGCGCCACCATAAAGCAGAAAGTGCAGGCCTTGAGTGCCACCAGACAGCCTTCCCTCATCTCACAGCTCTGCCCCTAGCTGGTCTGGTTTGGCTGTTAAAGTGGAGTGTGGAGTGTGGAGTGGGGGGGGGTTTGATACAGCAGATCTTCAGGCTGCTCTCCATTTCTCACAGTGTGGCCTCCACCCATCCTTCCCTCTTCATGCTGACCCCAAGGGTGCGCTCATCTTTGGTTGTTCAAATCGCCTTCTCTCCACCAGGCTGTGGTGGGCCCCGTCTCTTATTTAGTGAGCGTCTGCTTGACGTTGCAGTTCCACGGTTGGCTGAAAGAAATGCCAAACGGCTGGACCCCGCGCCCCCCCCGCCTCTGCCACGTTTTTAAAAATAAATAGAGGAGAGCAGTAGCCGATTCAAAGTTGGGGTAGACGCTTCTGGTTTTATTGGCTGCCAAGAAGAATGGGTGGTTGCATCGGTGGGGGTGCACAGTGTCTATTGGGGTCACTGGTGACGCTGTTTTGCATGTAAGGAGAATTTAGATTAGCGGGTACGATGGCACCCTGGCCCCCTTGTTGTGCTGAGGTGCTTTACATCTTCGCTTACAAATTCACCATTTTGTGTCTTGTGCAGGTGGGGCCGTGGCTTTGGCCTTGTGGAGCATTTTGTGGGTCGGGAGAGCCCCCTGAACCAGCCCAACAGTGTGTTAGGAGTGATCTTCTACCTGCTGCAGCTGGCACTCGGTAAGTGCCTCCCTGTTTTGTTTGCTCAGCTGATTGTCTTACCCACACCAGTGCCCTGGCCATGCAGTTTTCTCATTCTTGATGTTTGTTTTTTGTTTTCTGCAGGATATTCCATGAACACCAAGGCCGCCGTGACCCTAATTGCCACCTCCTTGGTGTCTATTGTCGGCTCTCTCTACTTGGCTTACATCCTCTTCTACGTCCTGCATGACTTCTGCGTGGTCTGCATCAGCACCTACGCCATCAACTTCGCCCTGCTGTTTGTGAACGTGGCACGGAGGCGGGCACTCGGTGTAATGGCAAAGGACAAACGCAGCTAACCCCCAAACTGCCTGGGGGGGCCCGGGGGCTACTTTGTGCTTCTCTTCTAGGACTGTGGGGTTGGATGAATTCTGATTTTTATGGAAAAGAGAAATTGTGAAGTATAAAGAAATGGGTGAACTTTGTAAAGGGACCCTCACTCGTTCAGGACTGGCATCGGGAACCTGCAACAGCCGTATTGGGGTCGGCAGATCTTAAGGGGGCAAAGCCGACGCCTGGGGATCTGAGGTCGCCCAGACACTTTGACGACTGCACGAAGTTCGTCTGGCTCATGTCCGGACTGACCACCTTCCTTTGGAGATCACGTAGGGTCTCTCCCCTCCGAGGAAAATGGAGCATTTCTAGTAATTCCTGTCAAATAAACTAGTTCCCAGCGGGACGAACGTTCCTCTCCTGTTGTACGTTTTTTAATTCTGGCTGCTTAGTGAAACTAAGGGGGCCAGTGATGAAGCATGAAATGGGTCTTTACATGGCATTGAAAAGGGTCTTCATGCGTAAACCGCGTAACTGGCAGACAGACGAGGAGGAGAAATTCTCATGTGACACAAACATGCGCACACCAGCACAGGATGAGCCCTTATTTTACACACATGGCACCCGTAGTGTGACCCACGGTTTTGAACGAGGGTCTTGTATGTGTGAACGGTACCTAGACGTACACGCTCTGAACTGGACACACTGCCTTCCTCGATCACTCGATTCACGTGTAGCGGGACTGGGACGGGTCCTCTTTTTGTGTTGCGCCCCCAAAGTCTCATTCCATGGGTCTGTGAATCTCTCGGCGTAAAGAAAAACATCCTCATGTTTGTGCAGCAATTTACCCGTAACGAGATCCCCCCCCCCGCTACCATGGGAATGGGGCCCATTTATATTTTTACTTTCTCATAGGGAAAGTACTGTAATGATCCAAAGATTCGATATCAAGATTTTAAAGAATCTCGACGTGTTAGACCTCCCTGATGTTCTCGTATACAAAGTGTAGGGGGGAGTATTGCAATCGTCCAAAAAATTCGACCTCAAGATTTTGAAGAATCTCAACGTTTTAGACCTTCTTGAATCCGAAAATACCATTTTTGGAATTCTGTCTGTGTGTGTAACATCATAACTTGAGGACGCTTTCACTTCAGTCAACCAAAGTTTGCATACAAGTATGAGGTACAAAACTTCGATTTCTGTCAACGTTTGGGCCATTTCTGCTAACCGGAAGTGGTGCTTTGCCTTTTCTTCATGCAACTGCAGAGTCCGATTTATTCAACTTTACTTTCATAATAATTGTTCAATATGTTATTAACTTGATTTGATTTGTTGTTGATGGTCCTTTTAATGTACATAATATAAAAATATTATCATCTCCTCAAATATCCATCAATATATCTGAGTATACGAGAAAGTTGAGGGGAGACCACTCCTGGTTTTTAATCCATATAAATGATTTGGATAGGAATAGAATTAACAATGACGGTGTATGCAGGCGATACCAGATAAGTGGATTGGCATATCATCGATAATCCATTAAGTCATCTCAGAGGGTCTTGGACAGCAGACAGGCTTGGGCAGATTTGTGGACGATGACGTTTAATGCAAATGCAATTGATATCTATGCAAAAGGACGAAGGTCCAAGTCTTTAGAGTCCTGGTGCTTCCTGATTTGCTATATGGTTGTGAGACATGGACGCTATCCAGTGACCTGAGACAAAGACTGGACTCCTTTGGTACAGTGTCTCTCCGGAAAATCCTTGGGTACCGTTGGTTTGACATCATGTCGAATGAGCTGTTGCTTATGGAGTCCCGAATGAGGCACATTACCTGCATTGTGAGGGAGCATCAGTTACGGCACTACGGCCATGTGGCGCGTTTCCTTGAGGGTGATGCGGCTTGTAAGATCCTCATTGTTGGGGACCCGAGTGGCTGGATCAGGCCAAGGAGTCGCCCACATAACCCCTGGCTGCGGCAGATGGAGGGTCATTTCCAGAGGGTAGGACTGGACTGTGCGTCTGCCCGGGGGGTTGCGAACTGGGATCCTGAGTTGTTTCGCCGTGTAGTGGGGGCGGCAACGTGCTGTACCAGTGCATCCTCTTCAACTTGACTTGAAGTTTAATGTCAGTAAATGTAAAGAATTACACATAGGAAGTAAAAATGTGAGGTCTGAATACACAATGGGCGGTCTGAAAATCGAGAGTCCATCTTATGAGAAGGATTTTGGAGTCGTAGTGGACTCTAAGCTATCGACTTCTCAACAGTGTTCAGAAGCCATTAAGAAGGCTAACAGAATATCAGGTTATATAGCGCCTTGATGTGTGGAGTACAAGTCAAAGGAGGTTCTGCTCAAGCATTATAACACACTGGTGAGGCCTCCTCTGGAGTCCTGGGTGCAGTTTTGGTCTCAAGGCTACAAAAAGCACATAACAGCACAAGAAAAGTTCCAGAGAAGAGTGACGAGGCTGATTCAGGGCTACAGGGGATGAGTGATGAGGAAAGTTGAAAAGAGCTGAGCCTTTACAGAGATTAAGAGGTGACATGATTGAAGTGTTTAAAATGATGAAGGGAATTAGTCGAGTGGATCAAGACAGTGTCTTTAAAATGAGTTCATCAAGAACATGGGGACACAGTCGGAAACTCATTAAGGGGAAATTTCACACAAACATTAGGAAGTTTTTCTTTACACAAAGAATGAGAGACACTTGGAATAAGCGACCAAACAGTGTGGTGACTTTAGGGACTTTCAAAACTCGACGTGATGTTATTTTTAAAGAAATAAATGGATAAGACTGGTGAGCTTTGTTGGGCTGAGTGGCCTGTTCTTGTCCAGATTGTCCTAATGTATTGAAGTTCACGAACATTGGACAGGACACAAGTCCTTTTCGAAGTTGCACACATTCACCCACACACACACCCAATCACTGACAATGTCTTCCTTTTGTGTCCAGTTTTTGGTTACATTTAAACACGAGTCAGCAGTAGAAGTCAAGCTCTGCAACCATGGCAATAACAACGGAATAAGAACACCCCCCAACCCCTTGAAACAGGTCCCCATAATCTGTGTGTGCAAACTGGGGAGAGAAACGGGCCAGGACACCCCAGGGCAACAATGAGGTACAGCAGGCAGCCAAATTAAGGATTGTTTGGTCACTGTGGCTGATTGTTTGGTCACTGTGGCTTCTTGTACTTTGCTCCGACATTTATTATAAAACACATCAAGAAAGAAAGTCCATCCATTTACCATCAGATTTACCAGCAGAGTGTGGAGCCGGTTGATGCAGCATTAAGTAACAGGCAGGGACCAGTGTTGGATGGAGCTGGTGTCTATGAGACTTCTTATAAAACACATCATAAGAAAGAAAGAAATAAAGAAAGAAAAAGAAAGAAAGAAATCCATCCTTTCACTGTCACTCTTACTTTAAACTGAGGTTGGAACCCATTAAAGCAGCATCGAGTGCTAGGCAGGAACCAGTGCTGAGCAGTGTTAGTGTCTAGAGGTCACTGATTTTAAAACAGATCATAACAAAGAAAGACGATTTAGATTGAACTTTATTATTCAACGATCAACAAACCAGTATTGGGCGGAGTTGGTGTTCAGGACTAAAATACATCATGAAAGAAAGAAAGGAAGACGATTTGGATTGAACTTTATTATTCAACGATCAACAAACCAGTAGTGCGCGGAGTTGGTGTTCAGGACTAAAATACATCGAGAAAGAAAGAAAGAAAGAAAGAAAGAAAGAAAGAAAGAAAGAAAAGTGACTGGCCAGCGGGGGGCGGGCCGTCTGCGCGGCTCCGAAAGTAGGTCACGATGCAGAGCAAACCAACTGATGAAGTGGCGAATGAAATAGGGGGGGCAACGTACGCCTGTCTACACTGCGTCTTTTATCCGCATTTGTTTTTCCGTAGAACAAAATTCCCAAAACTAACCTCAGCTTAAAAAAAACGCTTCCACGTTCATGTCATCTAAATGTAAAAAAAAAATTCTGTTTATATAATCTAATTTAAATGTGGTCCTGAAATCCAGTGTATTGCATCCACCACAGACGCAGTAATATACTATACCAAATGGTCGTTTATTCGTTCATTTTCCATACCAAATTGTGAAAGGTCGAAGCCTGTTTTTGTTATTATTTTGTATTTCTTCTACCGTATAGTACTACAAAAAAAAAAAAAAAAAACCGGGACATGTGTTGTTCAGTTTCATCTTCTTACCCCCTAATTTCAGAAAATCGTTTGGTACATTCTTCTGACGTCCATAGACCATGGAGCATACTATCTTGAAGTAAAAAAAGGGTTTCATGGACTATTTTATAATTTTACTGACATCATTAAAATAATTAAATTAACTTTTGAATATTGATATATGGACTCATAAGTTATTTATTACCTGTAAAATATAATTTAACATTTTTACAGTTTTCTTTACTAACTATCATATTTTTTGCATCACACACTTCCCCCTGGGTAAGCTGTGGATCTGTCCTTGCCGCAGTGATAGGAGTCGTTGTCTCGCATCTAAGAGTCGCAGTTTGTTTTCGCCATTCAGACTGTGGGCACTGGTTGTTAACGTCTTCTATATTTATTTATTATTTTTTTTAAGAAGTGTTCTGGTAGAAAACTCGATCAACGTGAGTGAAGGAGTGTAGTGCACGCGCAACACCAATTATGGCTTCTAACGGTAAGAAAGGAGGTTTATTTCGAGTTTCGTTAGAATTCGTTTTTATTTGTTTGATTGTCTGCTGGCATACGGCTGTTATTATC
This sequence comes from Polypterus bichir lapradei, assembly GCA_026402145.1. Classification (NCBI taxonomy): domain Eukaryota; kingdom Metazoa; phylum Chordata; class Cladistia; order Polypteriformes; family Polypteridae; genus Polypterus; species Polypterus bichir. The sequence goes on from JANRMT010049829.1 coordinate 3,133,210, forward strand.
TTGCCTCAGTAATTTGGGGGTTAGTGGACATCAACCGAAGTGCAACACTGAAAGAAAATGGGGCCTGCGGTGTTTCGCGCCTTAAAGGTCACACGATGGAGTTGCAGATAAATTTGTGGTGTTAAGCTAAGCTTTCATATCTGTTGGGAATGTGTCGGTATTAAATTTTTAAAATGAACAAAAATTAAAAAGGATCGATTTGTATCCTAAAAAAGGGTTACTGGCGGAAGTGTGTAGTATTCATCGAATGTGTATTCATGGTTGCTTATTTATATCGACCGTCATAATTGAGTTTTAATTTACATAGAAACGCGTTATTTGATTTAAGTGCAAGTAAATTATAAGTAATACATCAGCCCCCCCCCCCCGCTGTTTTTGCCACCTCATTTTTAGTGTTGCCGCCATCTTGTCTCGCTGAGCTCCCACCGACCGTCTGACCTGTATAGAATATATTTTTCTCTGTAACCGTCAGTTTCTTTTGCTTTTCTTAGTACAGGAATTTTTTAAACTCGGTAGAAGTTTTGCTTTTGCAGCCTATTTTGATAATTGGGGTTTGTGGAGTCTTTTGGCCGTAGTCTTTCCGGCGTTACTAGTTTCAGAAAATGGAGGTTGTCTGTAATTGTGACGCCGATGCTCTGTACCGGACACGCGCATTTACTTAGTTCTGGTTAATTGAGTTTTCACTCTCATGTAGTAGTAATGCTGAAATTAACAGAGAAATATAATTAGCTAGAGCATACACGGTTCTAAAGTTTAATTTTCACGATACGTAACTTAAGTCCGTTTTTTTTTCCCTCGAATTAACGGCCTTGGGATGCTTGGCCCCATTTGATCTGTTCGAGCGCCAAGTATGTTAAGCTGCTTGAGGGATCGTTAATATAGAGTCGATTAAATAGCTTATAAACTTTCGAGAAAGAATGGCACGTGTGGTGCACCGATCAGGCCGGCTTTCCGCCAGTACGCCATTTTGAATCGCCCATCAAGGTGAAACGGTTAACTAACCGGTGCGTGGATTTCAAAAATCGGGTTAATGGTTAAGCGCATTATGGGTCATGGCTTTGGAAACCACTTAATTTTTCTTTTGTTCCCTCCACAGATTATTCCCAGACTGCGGCCCAAGGGTAAGTTCATTGATTCGTTTTAACATTTATATGTAGTACGTTTTTTATCTGAAGGTCACATGCTAGAATCACATTCTTTACTGTGTCTCGGGATTGTCTATCTCCGATCCTCGAGGGCCACAGTGACTGTCGATTTCCTTTCGCCGCCCATTTTTCGGCTGCTGCCATTATCTGACTCTGCTTCGTTGGGGGGTAGACAAGCTCCCTTGGATAAAGGTCTCAGCCAAACAATGGCGGTAAACAGGCCAACACCTGGCCAGTACTCGACTAAGGATAAACTAGAAGTTTTAAATTGCAAGTCAGTTAAGATGAAGGCAGAAACAAATCGCTAAGAAAATGGTTAGAATGAAAGCCTGCAGCCAGTGTGGCCCAAAGGGTTCAGTTGGATGCCACTGATGTATGACTATGTGCTATAAGCCAGTGCGGCCACAAGGTTAACATGCTAGTCTAATATAAGGTTGCACCTTTTTATTTATTTATTTATTTATTTATTTTTTTTAATTGCTTGCCTTCAAAAGATTGGTTTAGTTTTCTAATCCAGCATATTTATTGTGATTTAATAGGTATGGGGCTTATGGAGCTCAACCCAGCCAGGGCTATAGCCAGCCTGCCACACAACCTTACAGCCAGCAGAGTTACGGAAGTTATGGACAGTCTACTGATACCAATGCTGCAGCCTACAGTCAAGGTGGATATGGGTCATCTTATGGTCAGACTCAGCCAGGTAAGCTTAGATGCACTAACCATTTTGAGGATACAAGTCTGTTAAAGGAATGTTCTACCCATATTCTTACTATCTGTCATATGTAGTGCTGTCCAAGGAAAAAATAATTCTGTTCACATGAAGAATAACTTTTCTTGAGGTGATCCTTTCTAGTACAGAGTAATATGGGGGGGGGGGCATTTTTGTAATGCTGTGCTTTTGAAATTTTGTGAGACAGGACTAAGAGTGAGGGATAGAGACAAAGTGGCACTTGTCCCTAGGTTTAGGGCATGACTTGGCACAGGCTGTTAAATGTAAGCATTAAAATGAGCATCAAGTGTTCCCACAATGAAGAGAATTGAAAGCAGTTTGTCAATTGTAGCTGTAGGCAAGTATGGTCTTGAGAAAACGGCAACTTATTTGCAGAAAGCTGTGCATTAAATGATTAATGAATCTGTTTGAATGACTTAGGATTTCTGGTTCATTTTCTGTAGGAGGTTATGGTGCTCAGCCTACATCTCAAGGCTATAGCCAATCTAGCCAGGCATATGGTTCCACAGGTTATGGTAGCAGCCAAGCTCCTCAGAGTGCCTATGGACAACAGTCCTCTTACCCAGGATATGGGCAGCAGCCACCCACTGCTACTTCAACTGCTAGGTAAGTAGGGGTGTGGTGTGTGGGTTTTTTTTTTTTCTCATCAAAAAAAAAAAAACTCCTGTCCAAATACCAGTTTAACCTAAATTTAAAATTCCTTTTTATAGCTATGGTAGCAGTTCTCAGACCTCTACATATGGACAGCCTCCAAGCCAAGGTGGTTATGGGCAGCAAGGAGGTTATGGTGGCCAACAGCAGCCTCAGCAGGGAGCACCATACAGCCAGCCTCCCAGCTACAACACACCACCACCTCCCCAGAGCTATAACCAACAAAGTCAGTACAGTCAAGGAGGAGGTAAGTGTCGTTGAAGTTTCCCCATTGACATTTTGATTTTTGAATGATGTGTTTTTGTTTTAATGACTTTGAGTGCTTTTAGCAGGTATTTTCTTTTTCAGAAAGATTAACAGCTCGCCTTTTGTCTGCAGCTGGATATGGCCAAGACCCACCCCAAATGGGGGGCGGAGGAGGTGGTGGTGGTGGGTTCGGAGGTCAGGATTCCAGTGGATATGGAGGTCAGGATAACCGTGGACGTGGCAGAGGAGGTGGTGGTGGTGGATTTGGTGGCAGAGGTTTTGATCGCGGTGGCAGAGGTGGACCCCGTGGCAGAGGCGGCATGGGGTAGGTATTTTAAATGTTTCAGTTGAGTGGCGTACTTGTCATTCTGAGGTGGCTTTTTCTCTCTGGCGGCCAGCATGTTGCTTCAGTGCCAGCGTGTATTGGTCAACTCAGAGGTTGATTTGAAGCCTTGTAGAATTGATTTCCTTGAGATTTTGTGAGGTGATGCTATGCAAAATTGCTACTTTTTCCAACCTCCTGGAGTTCCAGCTATTTCTAGATCTTGCACGTAATCTTTGTTTGTTGCATAGTGTTCAATGTTAAGTGCTGGAAGAAGTCAAAAGCAGCAGAAATCCAATTATCTTGCCGATAGCAATATGACAAAGCTGTGTGTTCAGAATATGCACTGTAATCTGCAGAAAGACAAAGCTTTGTGGTTTCATATCATTTTGACTAAATGGTTTGGTATTCCCCATCTTTCAGTTTACACCTATGATCTTTATCTGGCAGGCCAGACCCCAGATTCAAAGATGACTGGGGTTTTTGCCATCTTGTAATGGCACTGGTTTTCACATAGCATTTGATACAGACCTGTACAGTATTTGATCATATGGGGTAGCCTATGAGGTCACATGGTTAAGTCAAAGTTTTGGACTTTTTTCCCCCCCTATGAAGCAAATTCATCTGCAGAGTGATGGTTTTCAAGTGGACATTCTTCAACATGGCAAGAAGTGAAGTTGTAAATCAAAATGAGCTTTGAAATCAAAGGATGTGTGTAAATATTTGGGCTTTGAGCTGCTCTGTTTGGTGTTGGCCTTAATATGAAGCTCACATTTACTGCAAGGCTAGGCAGTCTGGATCTTTTTTTTTTTTTTTTTTTTTCTGAAGTAAATTCTCTCAAAGCATGAGAAACTTGAGTGGATTGGCAAAAGGTGAAACTAAGTGTGCAAAACAAAGATGCTTAAAAAGACACAAAGGGCATCTTACTGACTTGGTCAACTTTGCACGAAAGCCACATTTAATTTTTTAAGCTGTTCATTGTGCTCTGCTCTTGGTGTGTATACAGGCAAATGTACTTTGAATGGTTACTAATTACTGTGCATCCCTCCAGAGACCTTGGTGAAAGACAAGTGAATTTTACTGACTTGTAGTGTTACAGAAAAACATGGCTTGGACAGTAGAACTGTTGGGTTTAATTGGTGTATTCCAATCTACTGGGGGGCGGGGGCACATGGCCAGCTGGTAAATGTCAACTGAAGGTTTTTTTTTGGACAACTAAAACAAATGGATTTGAATTTCGATCTGCTTAATATGGTCATTTTTGCATCTTTCATAAAATGAGATGTCTATGGGTCCTGTTCATTTTGATCTTTGCAATATCTGCCAGAACCCTTGAAACAATGGTATAGTTAGCTTTAGTTAATTTTACTTGTGTAGTTGTGCTTTTTAAAGCTTGGGTAAGTATTGCTGTGAAACGTGTTTGACTTTTTTGCTTGGTCATTTTACTGATTTTCATTTGAATTTTTATAAACTCTACATTTTGTGTCGCAGGTTTTCAGGTTCAAATCACATCAAGGTTACTTCTGCGTCTTCTGTAAACGACCTCACTCAAGAAATTAAAAGGCTGTTGGGCTAATCATTGAGGTCGTTGAGCGCTGTATCACAAGTTTAGAAAAACGTCACTATATTCGTATATTTGGTTAGCTTGTTGGCGCAAATGGACAATCCATAAACCTCTCATAGTATTGTTTGGAGTGCCTAATTGAAATACAGCATATGTGCTATAAGTTTTGTAAAATGTGGGGGGGGGGGGGGTTTATGGCTAGTGACCAAACGGATGCTTGCATCAAATCAGTAAACGGACACTCCGATCTTAATTAGATCCTGTAGTTGTGTACAGTGTTCATATCCTGAAGTTTAGTGACACTTCTCTAGGCTGTCATTGTCCATGTAAAGCCAAGTCCCTCTTCCCTAATCAGGCCCGCATTAAGAGCAGTTCTCTGCAAATGCAGGAATGGCACTTGTATATAACTTACTCCAGAGTTGCAGTTGTATAAGCTCTGGTGACTTGGAGAGAGTGGGTTGGGGTTTAGATGGATGTTCAGATGTCTTCAGTGATTGGAGCCGGTTGATGTGTAACTGCTTCCAGCCGAGCTCATCGTGCAATGAGAAAACGACTCAAGCTTCAATACCTTTTTGATTTGTCTTCCTTCAGAGGTGGTGACCGAGGTGGCTTCAATAAATTTGGTGGTAAGTGATGAGTTGAAACTCAAAACCCCACACATTACTCTTTTGGGGGGATGGGGTGGGAAATTTTTAAGAATTATTGCTGGGTGGGTTTTGGGAATATTCTGACCTGTCCAGTCACCATTATCAGATATAACCTATGGGAGTTTTGAGTTTTATAAATGCTACAGGCCAAGCCTTTTTATTAGTGCATAGTGTCTGGTCTTAACATGGTTTTCTTAAATTCACTTCTTTGTTACCTGCATGGGGTCAATATGTGTGGTAAACCACAGATACAGCTTCATTTTGGTACACATTTGTATTTGATGCATAATTTAGTGTACTCATATGGGTCCCAGTTAAGACTAATGTGTCACTGTCTTTGGTACAAGATGTACACTTGAGCTGAGCACACATAACCGGTGCAGGTCTTTAAGGGTTTTAAGTGAGTTCATAAAAATTGGTGAATAAGTAATGGACATCCCATGGGTTACTGAAAAGGGTCTGGCATATGAGTGTATTCTATGCAAATGTCCAGTGTTGGGTTAGTGCATGCATGGATTTGGATGGGAGGCAGGTTGATGTAACAAGACCATTGGATGTAGAGTCCATCAGGTAAAATGGTTCCTTTGCAAGGTGAGTAATGGTTGTCGGGGAAAGCTTTATAACAACCCTCATTGAGGGGCGATGTTGATAGCAAAAAGCACATTTGTCAAAGGTTCATTCTCTTGTATTGAGAGAGTTTAAAATGGATGGTGGTTTTAGCTTAAGTTAAAAGGTGGTTTATTCAGACTGCTGGCCTAAATACAACAAACTCACAAGAGGTTCAAGCCTTTGGTTCCTAATTCACACGGGTTCATCTAGTATCTTGCTATAATGGTGAAAGTTTACTTGCCCGGTTCCCATAAAAGAGCAGGATGCTAGACTGACTTGTATAGTTGAGTATAAGTTGGATACAGTTTTATATATTAAAAAAAAAAAAGGTATGTCAAAGACAAATTGTGGTTCCTCTAAAGATGGTTTTTAAAGGTTGTGTGACAAAAGGCTGCTGGAAGTACCAGCTAAATGGGAGTTGGGTGTTTGCTACAATACATTTTGTTTAAAGATGATGAAACCACCCTTTGGGTTAGCTGAGCACTCGCTACTGGTACTTGGTGTCTGTATTTGAATGAGAGTAGATAGGTTTAAAATGACTGGTTTCATGGATGCATGTAACAAGTGTATTGAATGTCAACTCTATGCCTTAAAATGTATTAAGGCCTACTATGATAAGAAATTGGTTTAAGGGTGGGATACCAACACTGGGTTTTGTGCCCTGTTTAAATTTTGTCCTGTGTTTGATCTCTTACTAAAGTTGCTCTTTCTTTGTCCTTTTTCTTGAAGGACCCAGAGATCAGGGACCAGGGGGGCCTAATACAAGTAAGTTTTGTGGTGGCGTGTGCTCTGTGTAGGTTTTGGCCAGTTGACTTTCCCTTTGCCTTGTTTACCTAATGTCTTCCCTTTTTTTTTTTTTTTTCTCCCTTCCCTTGGTTTTTTTAAGTGCCAGACCAGGACAATTCTGACAACAACACAATCTTTGTGCAAGGATTGGGTGATGACTACACTGTTGAGTCTGTAGCAGACTTCTTCAAACAGATTGGAATTATCAAGGTAATATGGTCTTCAGTATGTGACTGGCCTTGCACAGCTTGTGATGTGACTTAATGTATGAGGACAAGCAAAATTTAATGCAAGACTGACCCTCGTCTAACCCTAATAGATAAACAAGAAGACTGGCCTGCCCATGATCAACCTTTACACAGACCGTGAAACTGGCAAGTTGAAAGGAGAAGCCACAGTGTCATTTGATGATCCACCCTCTGCAAAGGCTGCTATTGATTGGTTTGATGGTATGTGCAAGTTTGATTTCATATTCCTCCCTTTCTGTAGGGAAAGATGACTGGAAATAGAGCACATCTGCCAGATAGTAAAGTACTCTTGTTTGACATTTATGGATAATAAAATGATACATTCTTGATTGTGTAGGGAAGGAGTTCAATGGAAACCCTATCAAAGTTTCATTTGCAACACGGCGGGCTGACTTTGGCCGAGGTGGTGGCAATATGCGAGGAGGTCGTGGAAGAGGTGGTAAGCAGAGGGAGTTTTGAGACTGTAATCTTGTTTTTGTAGTATTTGGCACTTAACTAATGGGCAACAAGGTTCTCTAGAACATAGTTTAGTGGTTTCTAGTTTGGCGTGTTTGGGATTGGAAGAAAGCTGGGGCTGACATTTTCTTGGCTTTGTGGTAATCCTCATCCTAGCCAGAGATGAGATTTCAGGAATGTAAGATTCTGTAATGGGGCACAAGCTTTTGAGGGACATTGCCATTTTTTGAGTAATGTGTATAATTGTGTAATGAAATTTCAAGGTGGTTTTGTTTTTAACTTAAACTGAAGGTCCAATGGGGCGCGGTGGATACGGTGGAGGCGGGCGTGGAGGTGGATATCCCAGCAGCAATGGAGGTGGCCAGCAAAGGGCTGGTGATTGGAAGTGTGCTAATCCGTAAGTGTAACCTGAGATTTGTGTACTCTTGAGACTAGGATCTACAATCTTATTGGGTGGGCTGCTGCAGTGGATTCAAGGTTTTTTATTGTAATCGGTTGAGTGTGCTTGTAATGATCCATGATTTAAGTCACACTTCTATAACACCTTGCTGCCAGTGTGGCTTGCGTGTGTTTTTTTTTTTTTTTTTATAGACCCTTTTTTTTTTTTTGGGGCGCTTTATGTGAAAATTTATGCACTTTAGTACTTTTTTTTTGGAGCGGTAATGAATTGCTGTTTAAGTCACTCGAAAGTAGTCTTTTTAAACCATTTTCATTCATAATTAGTAGCCGTTTAAGATCCTAACAAATACTATCTTTTACAAGCTAAATAAGTGACTTTTAGTTTTGGCTCAACTAAAACATTAGGCATTTTGATCTTTCATGAACGCAATGTAGGAGCCAGTTGTAACCCTACTGTGTTGCTGCCATGTAAGCAGGACGGCCAGGCCCACCTTTGCATTGCTATGTGCGAGTATTTTTGAAATGCTTAAGCCAAGGGTTATTGCTTGCATGCCATTTTTTCTCTCTCCAGGAAGTGTCTGTAAATGCTTTGCTTGGTGGGATGCAAATGATTGAACTGTTGGTGTAATTTATGAACTTTAACAATTTTTCTTTCCATCCTAGTGTGTGTGGTAACCTAAACTTCTCTTGGAGAAATGAATGTAACCAATGCAAGGCTCCTAAACCAGAGGGTGCAGGAGGCCCCCCACCCATGGGTGGAGGTAAGTCCTGGGAATCTTTTTTGGTAGAACACCCTGACCAAGGGCTTCCTCTTTTTGCAGTTTTTAAAATTTCTTCTACTGACACAGGTGGTTATGGTGGAGATCGTGGTGGCCGTGGTGGTGGTTTTGACCGTGGTGGATTCAGAGGCAGAAGTGGAGATAGGGGAGGCTTCCGAGGTGGAAGAGGAGGAGACCGTGGAGGCTTTGGCCCAGGAAAGATGGATTCTAGGTAAGTGAGCTGAGCTTTTGTGAAATTCCACTGTTTCTCCAGTGACAATTTGACCCCTGCTTAACTTTCTCTCCTTTCTCTGCAGGGGTGAACACAGGCAGGACCGCAGAGAGAGACCTTATTAAATACTGTACAGATGTGACGGGACCATTTTGTGTTTGTGTTTTTTTTTTTTGTTTTTTTTTTTTAAAAACTTGTTTTTAAGTTCTATGTTTTATGTAGGAATAGGTTTGTACCAGCAATTTTATCCAAATGTATTTTGATTTTGTCCATTAAAACACAGAAAACCCATATGCTTTAGGTTGTATTTCTCTTTCCACTGATCGTAATGGGTTTAGGATGAGATGTTCTGCCCATAGAGCCCATTAAGGTTATCAAAGATGTTTGTCGTTCCATTAGGTGTGAAGTTCTAAGGTGCTGTTCATAGTCTAGCACACCTACTAAAAATCCTGAAGCCCATTTGGATTTGAGGATAGCAGGAGTTGTAGGTCACTTAGCGCTAGGCCCGGGTAGGAGGGTCAGTCTTTCAGATTCATTTTTTGTTTAAATGAGTATTGATTCTTAGTCTCACGATTGGTCTTGTGGTTTTCTGTCCTGCTCACTGTAGGTCTATTTTTTTTTTTTTTTTCTGGTTTTGGTGTCTGATCCAGCAGATGTTGCTAAAGTGCCTTGTTAGTACTTTCTACAGTGAGGGCAGGAAGTTCAAAGCTTGAGTTCAATTGGCCTCCCACCTATAAAATCACACTTATCCATAAAGATGAGACCCTACACGGTTGTTGAAAATGAGGGCAAAAGTCAAGTGGTACAGGTTTTGGAACTGTGCTGAAGCAAATGAGTCAACTTATTGTGCAGAGGTTCTGATTTTAAATTTAAGCTTCACTACAAGTCTTGGGTCGGGTGGAAACCATAACCCTAACTTGCAACTGCTGAAGGCCAGGGCTGCAGATTTCCTGTGACAATCTGCTGCCGCTTCATTTAAAAACTGCTTGTTTCAGATGAGCATGCTGCATGCCCATCACACTGGGAGCAACGTTGCTGCTTAGGCAGAGATGCTTAGCTCACCTAGTGTGCTGTGCCACCATGTGACTTCAGCAATCTAAAGTTTGTTGGCAAGTCAGACGTTAGTCAAGTTAGCAAAGTGGCTCATCAAGCTGAGTAAGTGGGCCGTTGATGGAATTTTCATAGCAGCCTGACTCGCCAAATTGAGTTTGTGGCCAAAGCAGCTGACCTGAAGTTGCTCCGTAAGCTGGGTGGCATGGTCCTTCATGGTGGCCGGTTCTTTCATGGTCTGTCCATCCGATTCCACTGTTGGCAGTAGATCATTTTTAAGATGCTTTTTTGTCTGAGGAGGAAGTGTGAAGATGTTTGACAACTGAATGATGTGACCGCTGACATGAGCACCTGAAGAGGAGAACTCTGAGAATTTTAGAAAGGCCTGACTCTTCGTGCTGGATCTTAATTTGGGCTTGTTCGCGATTTTAACTGTCCAATAGGGACATTTGACGAATGCTTGAAGGGTTTAATCTGCATGGAGAACGTGTGAAGATTACTGAGTGACACATTTGGGAAGCCATATTTGAGTTGATTTGCAAGATCTGAATTTTTTTTTATAAAGTAGATGCCATTGTATTTTAATCAAGGAGGCCCCTCGTTATGTTGTGCTGATACCAGTTAAATTGCTATGAACTGGAGTCTTCTGAAAATTAAGGTCACTTATTTTGTTCCCCTTCCAAATGCTGATAACTCTTGATTACTAATGTGTCATTCCTCACTTGTACTGATGTCACAATATTGATGCCCTTCGGATAAAGTGGCACTGAAGTTTGTCACGTTTAATGTTCTCTAGGCCTGATTTTAAAAACGGGCCACCACTTCAAATGTATCCATGCCAGCTGATTTGGTTTCCTTATCTAATTGGAATGTTACTACAGAGACAAGTGAAGGTGCAGTAAAGAGAAGGGTGGCACTTGGACGTGAGGGCTGTTGGGACTCCCTGCGAGGCGCTCCTTGCTTTTCTGACGTTTTTGTGCTTCAAGTGAAGGTGGCTTACTGTCTATGGGTTCAGTGTCTGTGTGCTTGTCGTTTTGCCTCCTTGTAGACCCTTTTTGAATTGCAGTGTTCGCATCATGCACACTACAAGTGCATTGCGGTGGGCAAATTGGTGTGTCATTTGACCTCCAGAGGCCTGTCAAGTGTGTAGATCATCCTGTTGAATATCTGAAGTATCTAGTCGCCCTTTCTTGGGTACAACAGGCACCTGCTCCACCTGTACACTTCTCCAGCCCACCCAACCCATCTGGCCTGTATGCTTTACATTGCCCCCTTCTGAGGTAGTGTGCACTCTGGCGTGGGGTTTTCCGTAAAGACCCCCCTGGATTCAGTTCCTTCAGTTGCCCTCCCATCACCACTGTGCTTCACTGCAGAGATTGTGGTCTGCAGGTAAAGAGTGGTGCCCGAATTCAGGGCCCAAAATGTTTGGTGTCTTAGCAGGCCAGAGTGTCTTTCTCCTCGGGCTTTCCAACTACTCCAAGTTTGAGAGTGGGGTCTGTTTAGCCACCCCACCATAAACGCTCGATGGATGGATTGATCCAGAAGGTTCTCCCATCTCGGCAGAGAATTTCTGGCTAAATCGCCTCCAAATGGTCAACTGCTTGCTCACTTTGGGTCAGGAGTGTCTAACTCCAGTCCTGGTGGGCCAGGGCCCAAAGGTCTACTTATAATGACCTCCGGTCTGTACCCCAAAGGTCCACCACATGGTTTTAATGATGACCTAAGGAGACCACAGAGGTCCAGTCAAAAGTGAATGTGAGGATCTCCATAGGGTCACTGACATCTACTTGACCAAGGCTTGATGGCACCCGAGACTCGAGCAGGGACCATGCGGCCAGAGTGCAAGTAATCCTCCATACGCTAACTGACCGGCTTGAGCTTCAGGGTTGTCTAGCTCCAGTTCTGGGTGTGCCGCAGTGGCTGCAGGTTTTCATGCTAATCATCATCTTAGTGAGCCGTTTTTGCTGCTGTTTTGCCTTCGTTTTAATTGACGTGACTCGGACCCCTTAGTTTTTTCCTTTAATGAGCAGCCAAACAGTAATGAGACACAACCTGACCAGCTCACCTGAAAGTAAAGGTGAGGGTCTCGGTCATCTTCTCAGTTCACCAAACCATCTTGACGGTGGTCTTAGGGAGTGAAAAAAAAAAAAAATCAACAGAATGAGAGCAGCAGCAAGGCCTGATATTCGATAATGGCTTTAATGAACAGCAAGAATAAAACCGGTTGGTGTGAAACTGGCTGGAGTCTGACATTCCGGTTTAGCTTGTCATCTGTTGGCTCGTCTCGCATCTCATTTCTGATTGGCTGCCATTTAATGAAGAAACAAGACCAAACCCTTAAAAATGGGGCTATTAATATGAAGGGTAATGAGTTAATTAGCAGTGAAAACTGATCAGGAAAAGCGTGACAATGAAAACCTGCTACCACTGCGGCCCACCAGGACTGGAGTTTCCAAACTTCCTTTCAGCTTTCCAGGTTGGGACTCTCACTGCTTTACAAGGAGGGTTGGTTCCCTCGGCCCGTTCCAATTTGATCATGGAGGTCTACAGAGAGCCTCTTGGACTCGCAGCGAGAATTGTGGGATTGGTCACTACACGGCTCCTCGTGTCCCAGTCTAAATGGGGAGACTTGGTGGGCCTTTTTAGTGATGCAACATCTCATCTGTCGAGACTTAAAAGAATTACATCTTCTATGAAAAGGGGAGGGTGAAAGTCCTGGATGGCAAAATAGCCCAAATGTAGGGTGGCTTGATGCGGCTACTGGTTAATAACAAAAGGCAGGGAAGGAGAAAGGGGCGCGCCGGGTGGTGATATCATAGACCAGGGGATAAGGTTGCCAGGCTGTTCGTGCATTGATGCCTGACGCCTCTCGTTCAAATTTCACTCGCTTTCTTTCTTTCTTTTTTTGAAACGGGGTGGGTGGGCGTCCTGTGCTCCTTTTAGAACATTCAAGTAAGAGCTTCAGGTGAGAGTCTCCTGGGACGAGAAGCGGACGCATGGCAGCAGCTTTGGTTCTGGGGGTTCTCCTCCTGTGCACGGAAGGTAAGTCGGCTCCGGAAACCAGAAACCGCAGGGCAGGCGTCTCACTAAAATATGAATGTGGGGGGCTTTCACGGGCGTCACGAAATCCGGAAGATATCCGCTTATGGAGGTCCAATGTGCGATGTCTGAAAACAAAGGGGTTTATCCGGCAAGGAAGGCTGAATAAATGAACAACTGTCGGGTGGGGATAAACGCTAACATTATTGTCTGTTTTTACATGCACTTTTATTACTTTTTAATTTAATATTGTTTTTTTGTATCAGTATACTGCTGCCGGATTATGTGAATTTCCCCTTGGGATTAATAAAGTATCTATCTATTATATAGTGCCTTTCACTCTATCTATCAAGTTCAACAAATCGCGTAACTGAACAAATGTTATTTGATTCGGGAAACAATTCCGGACAGGCTGCCAGTCACACACACACACCAAAGGACCTGCACTGAAAAAAAAAGGAAACGGCAGGTCGTTCCATTTACAAAAATGCATTTCTTTTATATTACATGTATTGTTTATGGTCCACTTTTGAACAAAACTCAATCATGATTAATTTATTGAATCTTTTGGGATGTACAATATACTAATTTCAGTCTTTAAGGTAGAAGTCAAAATAGTTCTGTTTAGTCCTCACCGTAAATTAATAAGCGCACCGAGCGGATTCACCGTCAGCGGAGTTTGGATAACTTGGCGGTAAAGTCACGTGACTTTCAAAGACGCATCAGGTTGCGGGTTTGAATTCTTGTCGCCGGTTTGGAGCAAAAGGTTAGCAAAATAAAATTTAAAACACACACGCGAGAAATGCTCCGATGTTCATTTAAAACACTTCATCGCACAGACTAACGTTACTCCATTTTTCGTTTTTCCTTGTATTCTCTTTTAATGTTTTATCAAGCTGTGCTCACTAACGACCGTCACAAGTCAGTAAATGTGTAATTAAAGCGTCTTGAGTTACTCGCTTAGTACGACTACGTTTACGTACTTAAAAGAAAAAAAAAAGTTCTGACTTTTGTTAGGGGTCCACTACTTTCAGCATTGCTCTTCATTAGTATTATTATAACATTGTTCAACCAGATAATTACTATTAATACAGACAAATAAATAATACACCCGAATACAATACAATGCAGTCGACGAATTTGCTCGTTTGAGAATGAAAAAAAAACTTATTTTTTAAAGACGGTGCCAAGCTGTAAATTTTGCACTTTATATTTTACTAATATTTAGCATTTATTTTATAATATATACAGTTAAATAAATATGCATTTAATAATATAACACAGGGATGTCAGACGTCCTTTATATACGGGACGTGTCCCATATTTGATCATTTTGTCCCCTGTCCCGTACTGACCTTTCAGGGACACCCAAATCTCCCGAATTTAGTTCATTTTCAAATTTCGTAATAAAAGTATATAGTTACTATACCTTCTTACGGTACTTAGTTGTAACTTTATAAGTAATTATACTTTCTTTTCTCAGATTCTCTTGATGAAAATAACCCAAATATAACGAGGAAACTCGTGTTTGCTGCCCGTTTGCAGCTTGTTCAGTTGCTTCGGCTGGCTGAGGACGGTGACACTCTTATTACCGTTGTGCTCTCCAGCCGCGCGGCTGCGCAGTTCTATCTCAGCATTGCCACATACAGTCACCACTTGCCACGGTCCTCTTTTTTTCTAACTGCCTGTATTAAATACTATTTCTCTGTTGTCTGATATTTTCAAATAATTTCACTTTTACAGAATTGTTTTAGCTTGTATTAAATAATTTTCAAATGATTTTACTTTTGTTTTCCTCATAACCCATTAAAATCCTTACTTTATGTTTTTAACTTATGACTCTACTTTTATTTAATTTATTGGTCGGGCTGTGTAGGGGGCATGTGTAAATTTATATATACAGCATAGTAATATAGAGAGAGATTTTAAGAGTGTCCCGTATTTGTAATTTTCTAATCTGACAACCCTAATATAACACCATCTAAGGTGCATTTTGTGTTCATATTTAGTTCTGCATCGGTCATGACATTCTAGCACAGCCAAAGCAGCAGTGTTCTTGTACAACTGTTGTACATTTCAGCTTTTCAATACGAATATTTTATATTTTTGTTAGTTTGTATTGTTTTTACTAAATAAAACTAGCTTTGGTATAAGCAAACCCGATTATTTCTTATTAATAGCTTTGAATATGAACTATAAAATGATACTGGAACAAGTGTAATGACAACCTAAAAAGGTAAAGTTAAGTAACTTGGTGAGGTGCATTTTTAAAAAGGTTTATAAAACAATTTTTAAAATATTATGCTTTATTGACATGTTCATTTGACAAAACATAATTAATTTAACAGAGAACGAAAACGTTTTTATTCATTTTATATACAAATATCATATTGTTTCAGGATATATTAATTTAATGCATTAAGCATAATTAATCCATCCATCCATTATCCAACCCGCTATATCCTAACTACAGGGTCACGAGGTCTGCTGGAGCCAATCCCAGCCAACACAGGGCGCAAGGCAGGAAACAAACCCCACCAGCCATTGTGGAGAGGAGAGTTATTGGGGGTTGCAAATACGTTTACTCATACAACTCCAATTAGGCACTTGTGCACTTGCTGGGGGGGGCTTCTGGCTATGCAAGTCGGACACCGGCAGATTTGTTTGCGTTCCCGTTGTCGATGACTCTCGTTAATGATATGTGAACACCCCCGTGTGCTGTTCAAGCCCCGGGTGGTCTTTCACACTCACGCTTTTTGGTACTGGTATGCCGAGTAACGTTCTGTTTCTGTCCGTGGGGAACAACACATCTGCCTTCACGTGTTCGGCGTGTCAGTTTAGGGTGGGCGAGACCACATTCAGCCGTTTTCGGAACTTTAAATTCCCTCTGAAGTTCGTTGTCACACGAGGACGGCGGCGGTGGGTTACGCGCGTGGCCACCTCCGAACTAATCGCCGAGCGCAGAGCTCTGTTTCCTAAATTCAGAATATCCGAATGCTCAGTTATTGCCTAGAATTCGTATGATTGATGATTTTAAAATGTTGTTAAAGACCCCCGTGGAGGTGCTCTCTGCAAAGGTGCTGAATAAAGGTTAATAACGATAACCGGTGTCATTTTTGATTTTTTTTTTTTGGCAGGTGTCCCAGCTACAGTCGGACAAACAGGTGGGTGGCTGTCACAAAGACCCCTTTGACTTCTTAGACAATGGTTGCAGTCTGTGTGGAGTTTGCTGGTTTTCTTGGTGTCTGGATGTGTAGAATGGTGGAGGTAGCAGGACCCACCCAAATGAGGGGTCCACAATCAATACCAAAAAAAAAAAGGCAAAGGACAAAGGTCCACAACAATGACAAAAAAGGGACAAGGGACCTTCTCCTGCCAACCCCAAGACCCCCACTCACCAATGTGACAAAACGTGTTGTGCACTAGCCAAGCTTTAATAAGGTGAAAGGAGGTGGGGGTGCTTGAGAGGGGCAATTAATGACCTTACTCCCCCATTTCCAAAGTCACAAAGCAGGAGTCAATAACCATTACAAAAATAAATAAATAATAAGTGGCCCATAAGCAAAAGAGTGGCCCACAACCATGACACCAAGACAAAGTGAGGGGTCTCCTTTTTCCCCTTCCTGCCAGTACCAGAAGAGAGGTGCGCCACTGTGTCAGGAAAGGCAAGGACCCCCCCCCCCCCACCAAACATAAATAGGGCTCCAGACAAAAGGTCAAGGGACCTCTTTCCGCCAACTCAAACCCCCCCAAACCCTCAAAACATGACGGGCCCGCCTATGTGGCGTTGTGCACTTGGTAAGCGTTGATAAAGTGTGTGTTTGGGGTAGGGCTTGAGAGAGACAAATAATCAGATTGCCCCCCATTTCTAAAGTCAAGAGTAACACCCCCCTCCCACCAGAACAAAAATAGGGGTCCATAACCATTACAAATAAATAAATTCACAAATAAATAAGTGGCCCATAAGAATATGACTAGCCCACCACCATGACCAAACAAAAAGCAAGGGACCCCCTTCATCCTTGTTCCACCAATGCCAAAGTACAACCAATGGGACAAAAAAGTGGGCAAGGTGAATTTACCCCACCCAAAACGAAACGAGGGGTCTTTGACCTTTACAAAAATAAATAAATAAAGGGTCCCTGTTCACCTCCATCATTCAGGAACCAAAAGGGGTCCAGAACCATAACAAAAAAAAAAAAAAAAAATGGGCAAGGGACCTCTTCCTGCTGACCCCAAACACCCACCACCCCCCTAATTGCTCCCAAATAAGTGGCCTTCTTACGTGACAAAAAGCATTGTGCAGTAGGCAGTCTTTATTAAGGAAATGGGGGGGGGGGATTGTGCTGGGGGGTGTAATCCCCTTCCAGTTCAAGCCTTGTTCCACCACTGCATGCGAGGGTCTTGGTGTCCTCCAGCTTCCCTCCCATGTGATTCCTGTCAGATTCTAATGTGACCCAATGTGAGTAGGTGGGCGTGTTCGTGTGAGAGACAGACCACGCCTCTTTTGCTATTCTCCGCCCTCATCGCAGCCCGATGTACAGCAGCCTTCCTTGCATTTCTTCTTTTCATTCCCATGATGTTTGACAACAGTGCACAGTGCATACAGTAGCCCCCCTGACCCACTTACTTCAACAGACTTACCATCATTAATAGACCCCTTCTTCACCCTGCTGGAGTGTGCTTTCCCAACAACATCATTTCAAGAGAGGTCCTCCAAATCAACAAGATGATTAAGAAGGCAGACTCAGCTATGGGGATGCCTTCTGGACCTGCTGGATGAAGTAGTGGATTAGAGAAGGAAGACAGAACTGGTGGCCCTTATAAATTGATGCCGCACGTCCCCTCTCTGACCCACCTGCATTGAGGTCCTTGAGTCAAGCAAATTATTCAAACTGAGAGTGTCAGGAAATGCTGCTGAGGTCAACGTCACTTTGAGAAGAACCCAACAATTCAAAAGGCTCATTAGGAAGGCAGGCTCGGTTATGGGACGTCTTCTGGACCTGCTGGCGTTGGTGGTGGAGCAGAGAATGAAGATAGAACTGATGGCCATTATGAACGACGCCTTCTCTCTGACACGCCAGCATCGAGGAACTCAGCAAAAGTGTGAGAAGAAACGCTAATGATGCTCCTTCACGCCTACGGCAATATGCATTTATAGCGCCTCACCGGGACGATAAAGCCAAGTTGGACGTTTTTCTTTTGTTGTGTATGTTTGAGTTTGAGGGAGGTTATCGTTTAATATTCCTATATTTCTTGAGCACTTGTAAAAGTTAAATTTCCCCTTCCTTCCTTCCTGTCTAACAGAATGTGTGTGATTTTCAGTGTTCCAACACTTGTCTTCTCGATTTGTCAATCATCTCCCCATCCTCTAAATGCCACAGTACCCATCTGGTCAAATATCCCTTCCACCAGATCTCCATCCTAAGTACCTGGGTGGTTGAATTTCTCCCCGGCTGGTCTGTCCAAAGCCATTAATGCCAGACTGCCACTTGGCGCTCAACTCTGCCTCCCTTACTTTGTTCCCCAGTTTGTGGCTTGCAGTCTGCTGTGACCTCACGCATCCTAAATGGCCAGGCATCACAACCTGGACGTTGGCCCTGGCAGGTCAGCCTGAGATACGGTGGCACTCATATCTGCGGAGGAAGCGTCATCGCCAACCGCTGGGTGCTGACTGCGGCCCAGTGCATTTTGCAGTAAGTTGACACGAGCGGGGCAAGGGGAGAGGGGGTTTCGTCTTTGACATGACGACTCCATCTCATCTCACCTCCACAGGCCTTTCCAGAACCAGTTTGATCTGGTGCCGTGGGAGGTCCATCTGGGCATACATGTCCTACAGGGAGAGAACCCCGGGATGGTCAGGAGCAGGGTGCGTCGCCTCATTCCCCACGAAAAGTACAACAAAAGCACCATGGAGAACAACATCGCGCTCATCGAGCTAGAGCAACCTGTGCCCTACAGCCATCTCATCCAGCCAGTTTGCCTCCCAAAGAGTGGGCACACCTTCCAGCTCAATGGCACCTGCTACGTGTCTGGCTGGGGGGCAGTGGGTGACGGTCAAGGTAAGTGACCCAGCAGGGTCATCTCTTCGGAGTGAGCCCACCCTTGCCTTCACTGCTGATTGAACTGTGCTGTCCTCACAGAGCCACTCCCCTACCCTGGCATCTTGCAGGAGCTCAGAGTGCCTCTCATCGGCCCCCAGAAATGTGGCTGCTTGTACCGCCTGCCTTCTCAACTTTCTGCTCAACCAGTCAACATCACAGACGCCATGATCTGCGCTGGCTTTCAGGAGGGAGGCAGTGGCGCGTGTCAGGTACAGTATGTGCTGTAAAATGTTGTTCCTCATGTAAAACACCTTTAAAGTGTAGAGTATGGGAACTGGCCACCAGTATAACCAGTGCTAAGAGCTTTGCTGGGCTGCATGGCCTGTTCTCATCTAGAATGTTCTAAGAATATTAAGGTAGGCACCATTACTATTGTCATTATTATCAGGGTGCCGGCCAGTCAAGCCATCATTCATGGTCTCCAGTAGAAGCAGTGATACCAGTGAATGAAGCCCACTCTAGGTGGCCCTTAACTCCAATATGACCCCTAGGTGCTCTCCAGTCTGCTGGTGTCCTCCGAGGTGGCAATCTTGTGTCAATCTTTAGATGATAAATTGGATCAGGACTGTCCATATTGCCAGTGTGGTGGGCATTGGCCTACCCAGTGTTAGTGGTGAGCTGGCATTCAGTGTAAGGTTTATGTACTCTTTGGTGTCCTTGTCCCAAACAAGGACCTGAGGTTTAATTCAGCACCTCAGGAAGAATGTGAGTGGCTCTCATCGCTGCCATTATCTGGTCTTCTTGGGCTGAGACATCTGGAGACTTGGCATAGTTGCTGGATATCATGGCCGGCCTGTACACTGGTACTGGGAGTGCTGTGCAGAGTGGAGACAGACCCTCTGTGTTTTTCCCAGTTGATTCTGGGGTGGGTCGTGGGGGGAGGGAGTTCTGCTTCTACTCTGTTCAATGCTTGTATGGACTGGGTGGAGGGCAGGGTCGTGGAGTCGTGGTAAAGAAAGGTTCATGGATCTTGACTTTGCTGATGACGCTGTGATCTACATGGAGTCAATGGAGGCTCAGAACGGGGCGCTCGAGAGACTGAGTGAGGCGTCTGAGTGTCTGGGCTTGTGAGAGTCCTGATAAAAACCAAAGAGCCAGGCCTTTAATGACCTCTTGGGCACGACCATCAGCAGTGTGTCTGTCTGTGGAGAGAGTGTCGACCTCGTCAAGAAGTTTACTTACCTTAGTGGTTACATTCATGTCTCTGGTGACTCTTCCTATGAAGTCAGTAGATGGATTGGGAGAGCATGGGGGGTCATGAGGTCACTGAAAAGGGGTGTGTGCTGGTCCTGATATCTCAACAAAAGGACAAAGGTCCAAGTCTATAGAGTCCTGGTGTTCCCTGTTTGCGAGACATGGATGCTATCCAGTGACCTGAGACGAAGACTGGCCCCCTTCATGTGTGTCTCTTCAGAGAGTCTTTGGGTACTGCTGGTGTGACTTTGTGTTGCTCATGGGGAACCAAATGATGTAAATGACCAGTATGGTGAGGGAGCGTCAGTTACGGCACTACGACCATGTGGCGTGTTTACCAGAGGGTGATCAGCTCACAGGACTCTCATTGTTGAGTGGCTGGACCAGGCCAAGGTGATGTCCACGTAACACCTGGCTATGGCAGATAGATGGTCATTTCCGGAGGGTGGGACTGAACCGCTTGCCTGGGGGGTTGCCAACCAGGATCCCAAGCTGTTTCATCGTGCTGTACAACTGCATGACCCCCCCAACCTGACCTGACCTGACCTTGGGTTGTGTGGTGTTCTGGTAGCTCCTTCCAGATTCTTCCTGGATGGTACCAAGTGCCCCAACCACCTGAGGCACAGCTCTGGTCTCGGTGCCTCATATCCTGCTGATCTCGACCTCCATATCTTCATATTTGCTTTCCATCTTCTTGTTGTCATCTGCGATTGCTACGGTGATGGGCAGACATTGCTGCTCAGTATTATGATGGACCACTACAGTTCACGTGCGATGGAAAAACCCCGTAACTGCCATTCTTTTTCAAAATTGAGATTTTTATAGTTTTTGGAGTTACTCGGTCTTTCCTGATGCTAGAAGGTAGTGGTAGTGGCCAAATAGGTCTTCACTCCGGTCACGGAGGAAGAAGCTCTTACTGACACCGTATTTTACACACTGCAAGACAAAGACCTAGCAACTCCACTGACCAATGAGGAAAGACCGCCTACCTATGAAAACGTCAGATTACGATCATGTGATTTAAATGTTGTGACTGCGTGATTTAAATGGCAGGTGTTGTTAAATCGTGAAAAAAGATTGTGTATGTGAAGCTCAGGAGGAAATGAAATCTCGAGATCATCAATTATAGGGGCGACGTCATTGTCTCAATTTGCCTGAAAACTTGAAAGACGTGACTACGAGGTTTTTCCGTAGTTGGTGAGCCAGTTGAGCTGAAATGGTGCGTTGGGTTTGCACTGCCATGTCCCACGTGATGATTGTGTCTCCATTGCTGACAACAGCCTCTGGCATGTGCGGGTTCAACTTCTTGGCAATTTTTCCACAAAATGCATCACAGATTGACCTTGTTGTGCTGATTTATACATTATGTGGTGCACCCAGTGATGATACAGATGATTGTCTCCTGTCCTTCTGCTTTTGCTATCAATCTGCTGCTTTAAGATGTTCCGCTGGTGGTACCTGGTGTGGATTGCCTGGTCCCGAGCTGCAATGAGTCGGCTCCCAGTCTTTTATTGTCCACAAATGGTCTGTCAAGCCTACAGCAGTTCTGGTCTTACAAGAGCCTCTCTTCAGCAGCGCAACTTTCTCAGTTTCATTGATATGATGACCTCCAGTCTCAGCTTCCTTGCACATTGGTTGACGGGCTAAACTGGCAAGTTCTTGCACTTGATTTCCATTGCCATTGCTCTGAGGGCATATTTTGCTCTCCTGGCCTAAGCAGTCTTCACAAGCTTGGTGAACTCATCCCTGCCATACTTGATACAATCACTGAATCCAACCCTGATGCTGTTGGATGCAGACGTGAATCTGATGAGTCCATGGCCACCTTTCCATCTCTTGATATACAGCCTCTCAACATCTGTTTTTGGATGTTGAAGTTCACACATGGTCAGGAGCTTCCTGGTTTTGGTGTTCATCCTCTCAATGTCAGATCTCTTCCAAGGAATAATCCCAACGCTGAACATGGGGTTCTTGTTCTTCAAGATGAAGTTCTTTGCTATCGTCTGTGTCATCTTCTACATGCAGACATGAGTTTGATGAGTCCATGGCCACCATTCCATCTCTTGACGTGTTGTCGCTAAACATCTGTTTTTGGATGGTGAAGTCCATGCATGGTCAGGATCTTCCTGGTTTTGTTGTCCAACCTCTCAATGTCAGATCTCTTTCAATGCCCTACATGGGGACTGAGATTGCCAGACTGTTGATCCCTGAAATCTTCTCCTTCTTCAAGTTGAATTTCTTTGCTATCTTCTGTATCATCTTCTGCATGCAGACATGAGTTTGATGAGTCTGTGGCCACCATCCCTTGATTTACAGCCTCTCAACATCTGTTTTTGGATGGTGCCCATCCCCTCAGTGTCAGATCTCTTTGAAGGGCAAACATGGGGACTGGAACCACCAGGTGGTTGATCCCTGAGATCTTGTTCTTCAATTTGATCTCAGACTTGAGGACAAGTGCAGTCATTGATTGTATTTCTTTGCTATCTTCTGCATCCTGACATGAGTTTGATGGATCTGTGGCCTCCATTCCATCTCTTGATATATAGTCTATAAACATCTGTTTTTGGATTGTGAAGTCCACTTATTGTCAGGAGCTTCCTTGTTTTGGTGTCCATCTTCTCAATGCCATACATGGGGACTGGAATCACCAGGCTGTTGATCCCTGAGATCTTGTTCTACATGTAGAAGTTCTTTGCTATCATCTGTGTCATTTTCATGTATGCGTGAGTTTGATGAGTCCACGGCCACCATTCCATCTCTTGATATACTGTATAGCCTCTCAACATTTGTTTTTGGATGGCAAAGTCAGGATCTTCCTGGATTTGGTGTCCATCCCCTCAATGTCAGATCTCTTTGAAGGCCATCTGTGGGGGCTGGGACCACCAGGCGATTGATCCCTGAGATGTTGTTCTTCAAGTTGAGCTCAGACTTGAGGACAGGCTCAGTCATTTATCATATTTCTTTGCTATCTTCTACTTGCAGTCATTTTCTGCATGCAGACATGAGTTTGATGAGTCTCTGGCCACCATTCCATCTATTGATATATAGTCTATAAACATCTGTTTTTGGATGGTGAAGTCCACTCATGGTCAGCAGCTTCCTTGTTTTGGTGTCCATCCTCTCAATGCTATACATGGGGACTGGAGTCGCCAGACTGTTGATCACTGAGATCTTCTTCTTCAAGTTGAGCTCAGACTTGAGGACAGGTGTAGAAATGGTTAGGATTCCTTTACAATCTTCTGCAACATTTTACTGTGCTGAATATCATCTCTTTTGTCAACCCCCAGGTATTTATGGGAGTGTTCCTGGTTCAGGCTCTGCAGCCTTGTCTTTTCACTCTGCTGTTGACCAAACCAAACTTCATTGTGATGTCATCACTAAGCTCTTTGACTGATATCAAGGTTTGTTCCAGCACACCTGTTGTTGCCCATTAGATGTTCCCATACATTATCACCTTCAGTGTGTCCGGTCCTGACCTCCAGTGTCACCACAGGTGCTGGTGACACACCAGCACCAAGACTGTCCTCTGCCACTATTTGAGCTCAGTATCACCAGTTGGCTACTGGTGACCAACTTGGTGGAAATCTGGATTCTAGAGATAACCCTGGACACACCACTGCTACTGAGGACCTAAACACCTTGTTTTTTCCTCCTCAGGCTGACTCTGGTGGGCCGCTGGTCTGTGAGGAGTCTGGGCTCTGGTTTCAAACTGGGGTGAGCAATTTCAGAGGAGGTTGTGGGCACACCAATCGGCCTGGCATCTTCACCTTGGTCTCTGCGTACCAGAATTGGATTACCAATAAGGTGGACAAGGCACCCTTCGTGAATCAGACCAATCCTCCGGGACCCCAGGCCGATGAGCCGACGTGCAATGATCTCGTTGGGAAGGGAAGTGAGTAATGGCACATCTTCTGACCTTCTCTGAGGGGTCTGCTTCCTCCTCCAGTGGGCCAGCCATGTGAGCCGGTGTTATCTTCGTCATATTCAGTACCAGGGCTGTGGGCACATTAACTATCAAAAGAAACTGCACATCCTGGGGTCACATTGGCCACGTCCACCCACCCAGCTAGGCCAGTGAGACTGACTTTCTTTATTTACCTTTAAACTAGCATGTGCTGCTACCCTGGGTGGGGTGGTCCTCTCTTTGGCCCCCTTAATTAAAACTGCCTTCTTCATTTTATGATGTCATTTGGTCTGCTCACGTCTGTAATGCTCCTCTTTGGTTTCTGTTGCTCTTTTCCACAGCCTGTGGCATCAGGATACCCATGAAGTCGGCGGGCAGCTCTCTTTCTGATCCGGGGGAGTGGCCTTGGCAGGTCGGCCTGATGAAGCGCCAGTTTAGCTCAGTCAGCTGTGGGGGCATTTTGATCTCTGAGTATTGGGTGCTGACATCTGCAGGCTGCTTCCAAGGGTGAGTACCACACACATTGACCAGGGGCACCCAATGACCACTGCTGTGGGAAAAAAGTAAGTCCACCTTTGGCTGGTGGTGACCCCTCAAGTTGGTATTTTTTTTTTTTTTTGAGTTGCCTTTAGGGGTTGAATTGTGTGTGCGCATAAAAAAATTCCAAGGTGGGGCTCAAATCAGTTCTTGACCGTTGGACATCTCAGTCTGTTTGTGTGGAACTGGACCCCCCTACAGCACTTACTAGCAGATCAAATGGGAAATGTCCAGAGTGTGTTGTGTCTCTGCTTACGCTGCTGGCCATCTTCTTCAGTCGGCTAACACAGACACCATCCAGATAGAAGAGGCCCATTGTAATGATTTGCTGTGCCACCTTCACCACACGATGCGGATTCTTCTGCCTGGGAGCCACCTATCACACAGCCAATCAGTGGGTGAGGCTGTTCTTGATGGGGTTGTGGTAGAACGTCAGACTGGAGTTGTTGAGGAGGTCGGGTCTGTTTTAGTTGGCTAAAGAAAGCTCAGTCTCTGTTAAATCTTTTTCACCAGGTAGAGCTGTTAAGGTTCCACATCAGCTGTTTTGCTATGTAAACTCCACGGAATCTGACGTTCGGCACACACTTCACTACTTCTCCAGAAATGTGGAGTGGTGGGGTTTGGTATGGGTTTGGTCTGTCTTCTTAGTTCATCTGAAGCCTACAATGATCTTTTTGGTTTTGAAGCTGTTTGGTTGTTTTCTTTACACCACTCAGCCAAGTGTCGCACCTCGATCCTGTAGCCACTTCCTTCATGTCTGACCTCAGCCCGACTATTGGGGTGTCATCAGTGAGTTTAATTAGAGTATTGAACAGGATGCATGTGGCTGCAGTCATTGAAAAGAAAGTGAAGAGCATGGTTCAGTTCTGCTATGTTTGCTTGTGGTGCACCATCTGTTAGAATGACAAATGAAATGCTTACTTTCTGGTATTTACCATGTGGTGTGGAATCTTGAAAAGAGTTGTTGATGCTTGCGATGCACCATCTGTTGGAATGACAAATGAAATGCATACTTTCCTGGTATTTGATATGTGGTGTGGAATTTTTAAAAGAGGTGTTAATGCTTGTGATGCACCATCTGTTGCAATGAAAGAGACAGACACAGATACACAGACACATACTGTATCCTTTTAATATGGTGGACATTGAAAAAGTTTCAGTGGTTTTATATTTTCATTGGAAACGGTGAAGATGGGAGGAGTAGTAATTGGTCGTGTCTGAGAGTGTCATGTGACTGGGAAAATTGTATCACAAAGGAAGGTGACTATGTAGAAAAGCAAGGTCATTTGTTTTTGAAATTTTTAATAAATAGAGTTAAAAAATGTTCAGAAACATTTTGAACATCCCTCGTATTTATGGCGTCCTCTACTGGCCATCCTTAATCATGTCCCATATGCCCAACCTTATTTTTTCATCTTACCCTCACAGCTCCCTCCCAGTGAACGTTTCTGCCTGGACTGTGGCTTCTGGACTCTGGTCATTGCTTGGCCTTAACATGGATGGCAACCTGAGAGCTGTCAAAGAGGTCATCATCCATGAGAACTTCACGGACCTCACCTTGGGCAGCGACCTTGCCCTCGTGCGCTTAGAGCAGCCCGCCTACTTCACCAAGTACGTTGCACCTATTTGCCTGCCAGAGGCTGGCCACAGGTTCCAGTTTGGGACGCGCTGTTATGCCACAGGATGGGGTGCCCCCCGGACCCTCACTACATTTTCCGGCAAGTACAAATGTCCATCTGCTTAATGTTTCCCTCAAGGTCCATGGAGGACACCTGATAAAGATGCTGAGCCAGGATCAATGGTAGATGTGCCAGAGACCTCCCTAAATATTGCCCAGTGCTGTAAGGGGCTTTATAATTGTTATGTTGCGGTTTGTCCACAGAGCCCCTGCGCACTTCAACCGTCCTACGCCAGGCGGTTGTAGACCTGATCAGCTCTGAACAGTGCGACTGCATCAATGGCCTGCCGGGCAGCGTCGAAACCAACCGGACTCGCGTCCTGCCTGGCATGATCTGTGGTGGGATGAGTGGGGGATCTGAAGGCAGCTGTGTGGTAAGTCACATTAGGTGGCATAGTTTAACATCACTGTTTAAAAAAAAAGGGGGGGCTCACTTTTAAAATTTGATCGGATCGTCACAGGGAGATGCTGGGGGTCCACTGGTCTGCAATGAAAATGACACATGGTTTCTCGCTGGGGTCTCCAGCTTCAACGACGCCTGCATGAGTGCCAACAGACCCACCGTGTATACCGAAGTGACCGGGTTCTCTGACTGGATCCGTTCCAGGACATCAGGGGTTTACTTTTCCCCGCAGTCCATCGAGCCCAAACCTGTGAAAATGGACAACTGCAGTAACCTGACCCACCCACCCAAGTCAGGTACGCATGGAGCGAATGACCAGGAGGCCCTGACCCTGCCGCCTGGCCACTGACCGCTCTTTTCTGTTTTGCAGAGTGTGGCAGGTTGGGCCTTCCCACCCAGCGGATTGTCGGAGGGTCTTCCAGTATGTCTGGTAACTGGCCATGGCAGGTCAGTCTGCGCTTGCAAGGGCAGCATTTCTGCGGTGGCTCCCTCATTTCTGACCGCTGGGTCCTGACGGCGGCCCACTGCTTTGTCGGGTACTAAGCCGCCACCTCTCCACCTCGATTGCCCTACAATGTACAACAGATGCCAGGCAGAGCGGCTGCCCACTTCAGGACATCATAAGTGTGCCGTTTTGATTTTTTTACTTGTTTTTCAGAGTCCCTGACTGGGAGAGCATGATGGTGATGGCGGGAGGCTATCGCCTGTCATTCTTTAACGGTAACGAGGTGCTGAGGAAGGTCAAGCGGATTGTCATTCATGAGAGATTTGACATAGAGCTGCTAATTAATGACATCACTCTTCTGGAGCTCGAGGCGCCCGTCCTCTTCACTCCCCACGTGCAGCCCATCTGTCTGCCATTTGAGTCCCACAAGTTTGCTGTTGGCACGTCTTGCATCATCACTGGCTGGGGTACCACCAAGGAAGGAGGTGAGGGGCCTGCCGAGGTGGGGAGCCATTCATCACGATGTGGAAGTGTCTAAGTTTCCCAGCAGTGTGTGTGTGTGAGTGCCCAGTGATGGACCTATCATGTCCGGGGTGGGCTTATGTCCGGTAAGCGCCCTGATATCCTGTTATGAGATTAGGCAGGTTCTGAAAAAGCATTGGCAAAGCAGCGGCACCCCACGACCGAACCGCCGTGACACGTCTGGTGACTTCAGTTCACTTTGGACCAAGTGGCAAAACGACTATGATCAAATAGAAACCACACGAGTGCCTTCTGAATAACACAGACGCAGCCTGTCACTGTCTTAGTACTTCAAGAGACTTACTTAATGTCGGCAAAAAAAACGTATGATGTTTCAAAAATATCTCAGACCTAAATATTACTTTGGTCTCTGGGAACACATTCAAACATACAATGGCTCAACATCCTTGACTGTAGGCCATTTATCAACCAAGAATGCCTTACTTGATGCCCTGTTCCCTACTATTGAGTGGAGCTCTCACCCTCAGCCTTAATAAACCTTGCAGCACAGAGCGTATGGCAAACCTCCTTACTGCTCCAGGTGCCCTTATACTGTATCTACCTTATTACCTGAGTCACTCCAGATATGAAGACAAAGTATAAAAAGCTAATAGCAGCGTGGTATTTATTAACTGAATGATAATACCAAATAGAACAAGGAATAATAGAAAAAAGACGGATAGTAAAGTCATTTAGAAAAATACAAGACGTCCAAGATGAATGTCCCAGGCTGGTGTTGATTTAGCAATCGATATTCATGAAATGCTTTAGCTGACGATCAGATGAAAACACTCGCCCTCTAACTGACATCACACACTCTTGATGTCACACTCATCCTCTTCTGACGTCACTCTGTCTTCTCCTCGTGACATCACACTTGTCCTCTTTTGACATCACACTCGTCCTCTTCTGACGTCACTCTCTCTTCTCCTCTTGACATCACACTCATCTTCTTCTGATGTCACTCTGTCTTCTCCTCTTGATGTCACACTCATCCTCTTCTGATGACACGCTGTTTTCTCCTCTTGACGTCACTCTCGTCCTCTTCTCACGTCACTCTGTTCTGCTCCTCACATCACTCTCGTCCTCTTCTGGTGTCACTCTGTCTTCTTCTCTTGCAGTCACTTGTCCTCTTGTGACGTCACACTCGTCCTCTTCTGACGTCACTCTCTCTTCTCCTCTTGATGTCACTCTTGTCCTCTTCTGATGTCACTCTCTTCTCCTCTTGACGTCACACTTGTCCTCTTGTGACGTCACACTCATCCTCTTCTGACGTCACTCTCTTCTCCTCTTGATGTCACACTTGTCCTTTTCTGACGTCACTCCTTTCTCGTTGTGTAGTCCATCATATTTATTTTAAAATTCCGCAGGAGATCCACAACACGATTGTTACATGCACCTTATTGGCTGGCTGTCTGTCAATAAGATGGATGAATTTGCTCAAACTCTTTAATCTGTCTGTTTCCCAAACAATAATGTTTTTTGACGTTTTAAAAACCTTCCTGTCCCAAGCTGTAAACTGGATTGTCAATTTCTCGTCCCACGGCATCTCCTTCTGTTGGAAATCGAGACAGCCTGAAGCATCGGCACGTCTTCCCTTCCCACGCTGTAAGCCCATTTAGTCCTGTAGGTGCCACAGACGTCACTGTACTTTGATCACCAGTACAATTGAGGAAGGCGGGGTACTTTGATGTTAAAACTGCCCATGCAAGTGTCCTGTATTTAAATTCATCTTGTTTGGCTTGAGCAAAATATAATGGAAATATAGACATAAAATTGCAGACATTGCATACCAGAACAACATGAAGGGGTGGACTTCCTTTTTTCCATGTGACACATCCGTGTAATAAGTTTATATGTTTAATATGTCACTGTTCTCTATACAAAAATATTTAATAAATCTACTTTTCTTTCTACTCACATGTACAGCTAACACAAAGTCAGATTTAGCACACAGGAGTTCACCGTATAAGAAGTGCTAGGCAAGCATTAGAAGACAAGACAGTTAGGGACAACTGCGAAATGGGCAGTCAGACTGATGACCATTGTACGCTATTTCTGTGTGTCAAACTCTATCCGCTTTCCATTGCCCGGCACACCTTTGATGCTGATGGACGGATGGGAGATAACGTCATCCGATTTAGAAAATCCTTCCAACGCAGAGACAAAAATGGCAGACTCTACACATTGGGCCCCCACTCCCGAAGGTCTTGTCATGGCTTCCTTCGTCTGTTAGGCCACGTAATCCGTCATTAAATAAAGTGAAGTTATTTCTCCTATGTGATTTCTTACTACCGTATCAGTAAGGAAGGGGTATCACCTTTTTATATCATATCTGTCTAGTTTCGGGTTATGTAACATGCCGCAATTACAAAAGAAGTCACTCCAACAAGGGAGCTAGCGCCCCCTGCTGGATACAATCTGCAGTACATCTTTGTTCATTTAGATTATGAGAATGAAGATGCCATGTCAGTTTGATGCGTCATTGGTTCACGTATGTCACCTTCATCTTGTAGGCCCTGCTTGCACAAAGATCTACCGTTTGCCTGTTGAAATTTGTTGAAACAGTCCACAGCTTCCCTGGGGTGCACTTACTTATTCACATGATGGAGACAGGCCTAGAAACTGGATGGATGGCCATAAAGACTCCATTTGAGACTCCAGGAGGTAAAGCTATGGACCACTAAGCTCAGAGAAAACCTGCAAGATGCAGGAATTCCACCGAATCGGGCTCCATGTAGTCCAAGTTGGGGATATCGATGTCTGGATGACTGGATGGTAAATGGATGAGAGTCTGAGCGCTAACAGGACCACCGTTCAACAATAAAGCAAAAGAACGCTGGGCTGTGGCCGGGTGTGTCCATCAGGGTGACCAAAGGTTGCGATGATCTCTAAACAAGTTGAACCTTCTAGAAGTTGAGGTTGTAGGATCAAAGTGTAAGATGGCGGATTGCGGGCATGACATGAGAAGCCCCCATCGCACCTGTTATATCTGTAGGCAAATATTATTGAACTCATAAAAAGGAAGTAGACGGAGACAGGTTCAAAGTGATAACAGGTCCATTTACTAAGATCGTTACACCATATTATTATTATTATTATTATCTACTTCCTAGCAGCTCCCCAATACCCATAATTCCTTATTACTACGGAATCCCCAATAGTTCAGACTTGCAGCCCCCTTTGACTTGAGGTAGTAAACGTGTCCGACTGCCCGCTCATGGCTGCTGTTTGGTTCCTTCTAGCATTGAGTCTTCCGGATGACCTCCAGGTTGGCGCCGTGAAGCTCCTGAGTCTGGCCGAGTGCAGCTGCCTGTACAGAATTCCCAAGCTGACGAGCCCCCTGATTTTCCATCTGCGTGCTGGGATGCTGTGTGCGGGATATGCCGAAGGAGGAGTGGACTCCTGCCAGGTGTGGTGGGCACTGCCCAGCTCTCAAACATTCAGCCCGGCTCTCTTGTCAGGAGTTAGCCCTTGTTATACCAGCACCCCTCCATTTGTCTCCACAGGGTGACTCCGGGGGTCCTCTGGTCTGTCAGGAGGACGGCGTCTGGTTTCAGGCTGGCATCACCAGTTTTGGCGATGGCTGTGCGCAGGTGTACCGGCCAGGCATCTACACGGACGTCCGGCTCTACAACAGCTGGATTGCGAGGCACATGCAGGGGGCCTACTTCACAGAGCAGACCGCCCACCCGCCCGAAATGCCGGATAACTACATCTGCAACAACACCCAAGGTGAGCTCCGCTGTTCTGTGTCCTGTCGGTCTGGCAGTCTGGGGTGACACCGTGGCCTTGTCTCCCTCATAGCCTGCTGGAAGCCGAAAGTCTCCTCCACGAGGATCGTCGGTGGTACGGCAGCTGAGGTGGGCGCCTGGCCATGGCAGGTCAGTCTACGGGTCAACGGCAGCCATGTGTGTGGAGGGTCGGTCATCTCCAACTACTACGTGCTGACAGCAGCTCACTGCTGTGATATGTAAGTGCTAAAATGTGGGGTGACCCTCACGGGGGTCGGTGGGAGACGTGCGTGAATAGTCCGCCTCAAAATCAATGGGATGGGAACCTGCTTGGACCTCAAACTTGAGGCTGGTCAATTTTCAAGATGGAGGAATCTGGGCCGGGTTGAGAGGAAGGATGGGCTGGTCCACGAGCAGCTTTGAGTGGTCAGCAGGTCAGTGGACGGTCAGTATCACTGGACCCTCTGTTTCTCGTGTTGCAGTTCACAGGATCCCTCACACTGGAGGGCTTATTTTGGACAGTCGAGGCAGGAGCACATCGAGCCCACCATGTTCTACACGGACGTGGCCGAGATCAGCCTTCACCCTCAATACGACAGTAAGACCATCGACAATGACGTGTGTCTCCTGAAAATGGCCACGGTGGTCGCGTTCACAGAGAACGTCATGCCCATCTGTCTACCCGACTCTGCCGTCCACATCCCCACTGGTACCAACTGCTGGGCGACAGGCTGGGGAGCCGTCGCCGATGGAGGTAGGATGATAACCAGTTACTTTATAATACAAGGGAGCCCAGCGCCGGTCCTGGTGGGCCGCAGTGGCTGCAGGTTTTCATTCTCCCCCTTTTCCTAATTAGTTTTCGCTGCTAATTAACTCCTTTACCATTCCTTTTAATAGCCCTGTTTTTAAGGATTCAGTCCTCTCAATTGATTTGTTTCTTCATTAAATGGCAGCCAATCAGAAATGAGACGTGAGATGAGCCAACAGATGACCAGCTAAACTGGGATTTCAAACTCCAACCAGTTTGTTAATTCTTGCTGTTCATTAAAGCCATTATTGAATATCAGGACTTGTTGCTGCTCTCATTCTGTTTTTTTCCAAGACCACCGTAAAGATGTTTTGGTGAACTGAGCAGACCAACCTGACTGAGACCCTCACCTTTCTTTATTTTCAGGTGATCTGCTTGTTTTGTGTCTCATTATTGTTTGGCTGCTCATTAAGGAAAAAGAAACAACTAAGGGGGTCCGCGTCATGTCAAGTAAAACGAAGGCAAAACAGCAGCAGAAATGGCTCACTAGTTAAGAAGATGGTTAGAATGAAAACCTGCAGCCACTGCGGCCCACCACGACCAGAGCTGGACACCCCTGCAGGTCAAGCTGGTCAGTTAGCGTATGACTGATTACCTGAGCGGTGGCCATGTGACCAGCCTGTGATTCTCAGGACCACTGGTGCCATTAAGTTCACTAACCCTTGATGGTCAAGCTGATGGAGATCATCACGTTCAGTTCTGAGTGGACCTCTGTGGTCTCCTTAGGTCATCACTGGATGTATGGTGCTGAGGTCATCATTACCACCACTTGGTGGATGTTTGGGGTACAGACTGAGGTCATTATAAGCAGACCTTTGTGGTTGTCCATTTTGGGTGGTCGTTGAGGTCAATAGTTATAGCTTTGCAGTGTCCTCAATGGCCAGTCTGCATCTGTAAGTGCAGCCTCTACTGGGACATCTGGGGTCATCCCTTTTTGAGGGGTCAGTAGATCTAGTTTTTGGTCTTGACTGGTATGGTCAGCGTCAACACCCAAGAGCCAGGGGGCCACCACGGGTGACCTAATCTGTAACTCAGTGGTCATCCATTTCAGTTGGTCATTGAAGTCAATTCTGAGAGCTCTGCAGTGATCTCTGTGGTCAATCGAAATGTTTACATGGAAGTGAGACCACCGAGTGCAGCTTCTCTAGGACCGCTATGGTCATCCACTTTCAGGCGTCACTGTAGTCAATAATTACAGCTTTGTGTTGACCCCTATGGTCAGTCTGTCTGCCAATGAAGCAGCTGTTTGTGACCCTCTATGCTAGGACTGTGTGCCCCCTTAACCAGGGAGGTCACTAAGGGAGACTTTATCTGGACATTTGTGGTCATCAGTTTTGAGCGTTCATTGAGAACACTAGTTATATCTTTGTGGAGACCCCTGTGGTCAGTCTGTTTACTTTCTGATGCCAGTTTATCTCTAGAGCTTTTGTGGCCATCACTTTGAGCAGTGATTGTGGTCGTTCAGTTTGCTTCTGTGCCAGCGAGGCCACTGTGCCCATGTATGACTAAACTGATTGTCGGCCGCTTTGTGAGCATCTCTGTGACCGGCCTGTAGCTTTGTATGACTCTCTGTGGTCACTTATGGTGGCTCCCTGCTGACTCTCATTTTATCTGCCCATGTGCAGTGCCCTTGGGTGGCATGAAGGTTCTACAGCAGGTGCAGCTGCCGGTCATCGACTCCAAACGGTGCGACTGCTTGTACCACAAGAAGAGTCCCTTCGATGCTACCGAAGAGATCATCACGAAGAACATGCTGTGCGCCGGATACCAGCGGGGAGGCAGAGATGCCTGCACGGTATGTAGGCATTTAGAATAGAGAGGGTGGCACAGTGGTGGGCTCCGGTAGCTGCCTGGTCAGCAGCAGTCTGGACTGGGCATGTTCTCCAGATGTTTCCTCTTCTGGCTTCTCTGGTTTCTTTCCCCATCCCAAAGACGTGCAGGATGGACGCTCTAAAGTGACCACGAGGACAGGTTTGAAAGTAAATGGTTGTCTAGGGTAAGTTCCTGCCATGTGCCCAGTGCTCACAGTACAGACTGCTCTATTACATCAATCCTGTACTGGAAACATTGGGTTTGGAAAATGCTCCTGGCTCCCTCTAGTGGCTGTGCTTAGTCCTGCCCCTTTACTGTGACATGCGGGATGGGAAGCCTTCATGTAATCAAGGGTTACGTTATATGGCAGGCATTAGAGTTCTGACTCCGCCCACATCAGTCCCCACCCCATCTCACATCCAGCACTCAGGCACCTTCTCCTTCGCTGTGACCAATCACAGCTGGCCCTGTTCCCCCGACCTCTGACGATTCTCTGTCTCCTTTGCAGGGGGACTCTGGGGGTCCGCTCGCGTGCCAAATGGACGGTGTCTGGATCTTGGCTGGGGTAGTGAGTTGGGGAGAAGGCTGTGGCCTCCGCAACCGTCCGGGGGTCTATGCGAAGGTCTCCGTGTACCAGGAGTGGATCCAGAGCCAGACATCTGAGGCCAGCTTTGTCCGCGTCGGGCAGTCGGCCGCCCAAGAAGAGGAGATTGTGAACTGCAGCCAGATGCAAGACTCGGCGGAGCGGACGGTGACATCGTCTGTGGTGGTCACCGTCCTCGTACTGCTGCTAAAATGCTGCTACCTGTGAGCCTTCAGGGTGGGCCGTGGTGCCAGGCTGTGCCTACTTTCAGCTTCTCAGAGAGCGGCATGGTGTGATGTGCCCACCCAACGTCATGAGTGTAGTCGGTCAGCAATGCGAGGTGTAGCAAATTTATTAGAACTTAAATTATGGGATGTGAAGCAGTGTGCAAATTTCCTCATGGTAATCAGGGACACTGAAATCTTATGCTGGTGCAATGGAATCCACCTTAATAAAAGGATAAGTTGTCTGCCTGGTGGCTGTGTGTCTGTCATTCCAACAGATGGCTCATCACAAACATTAATCATTATAATTCTTTACATTTATATACTGTAGCGCTTATTCTCACTACACAAAGCGCTCCACGCAGGGAGGCCTGGGACGTGAACCCACGATCTCGTTTAGCACTGCTTCTACTAATCCCATGCCAAAGGCATATAAGAGAGACGTACGCGTTGCATTTGTCATTCCAGCAGATGGCGCATCACAAACATTTGTAGCAACGCATCTTTTCATTAAAACTGTTTGTGACGTGCCATCAGTTGGAATGACAAAGACAAATGCAATGCACTTTATTACTATATGCATTACAAAATACATTCCAATAGACGTTAATGCTGAGGTCTACGTTGATTACTTAGATTTCTAACCCATCTTAGGTGGGTGGCACAGATGGAATACACTAAATCAGCAATGGAGAACTAAATGATTTAGGATATGCACCCAAAAGAAGAAAATTCCTAAAGTGCGTTAAAGGAAATTTTTATTTGTCACAGAAATGAAATGGCACAATGCCAACCTCCACCCTCAGCCTGCTGAGGAGACCCTGCAGTCGATTTGCCCTCTCCTCATGGTGCCCCCTGCAGGTAGTTAATCTCCCACCCTGCTCTCTGGCACGAGATGATTCTGAGGGGCAGTGCCTGGGGGAACAAAGCTTTAGAAATGCAAGATGTGGACGACAGGGAGATTTCACCTTAAAATGGTTCCCAGCCCTGCTTCTGTTCCCACCATCACTCCAGTTTCGTGGAGTAACCCACGCAGCCTCGGCGATCCCAACTTGTTTTCCCATCATCAAGGCAGCTGGCACAGGTGATTATGCACTGGAATGGAGATGGCGCCCGACAGTGCAATGCCCAGTGTGTCTGCCACGCTCGCCGCTCCCATTGCAAACTCTCGGTGATCCTTTGTGCTCTGCTAGGAGAAAAGTGAAGCCAAATTAAACCCAATAATAAAAGTGGACGATATCCAATGAAGAGTCTCTCGCGTGAGCCCCCCGCCTTACCTTCCCAAAACTCTACACAGAACCCCTAGTTGTTGCTTAGCATCACTCAGGCC
The DNA here is from genome assembly GCA_026402145.1 of Polypterus bichir lapradei. Lineage (NCBI taxonomy): Eukaryota > Metazoa > Chordata > Cladistia > Polypteriformes > Polypteridae > Polypterus > Polypterus bichir. The sequence goes on from JANRMT010049829.1 coordinate 3,169,370, forward strand.
AAGAAACAGCTCTGCCCTCGCCCAGCTCTTCACAGAAAGCCCAATTACATGGCAAAGGCAGCGCACACCTCCAACTCATGAAATGGCGCCGAGCTGAAGTCATCGATCGTTTGGTTTGTTGTGGAGTGACGGTGTGTGTAGTTAGTTGATTTGGCCTGTGCAATGTGCCTCACCATTAGCAGATGTTGCTGATGTCCTTTTTCTATGAGTCATGGCGCGTGACTGTCTGCCATTGTGTGTTGCCTCACCGCCGCTTGCCGTGAAAGAAACCCAAAGCCTGACCACGTGGCCCAGGTAGCCGACAAGTCCAGTTCGTTGATTGTGTGTCACGATATCAGCTCTCGATTAAGACCCAGATTAAGGCTCAAGGTGCAGGAAGTTTTCTGTGGCTGACAGACAATCCCCAATTTTACTGCCGTCTGGACCTCCCCACATATCCCACCTTCTAGTTTCTTCTTGTATGTTCTCACTGACAATACTCAACCGGGCAGGAGTTCTAATTCCAGGGTTTCCTCTCTGCGACTTCCAGAAAATCAGTTGTGAATCCACACCAAATAACTGGGCCCATACTGTCCTCTACTTCCCACTCGCCACACCTGGCATGTTTAGTGTCACTAATGTCCACCAGGATAGCAGAAAACGCGTCCCCCTCACCTCTTGGCTGATGTTGTTGAAGGTGTTCACGTAGCCAGCACCTCCCAGGAGACCTTCATAGAAGATAATGATGAAGACGATGTAGACGCTGGGGATGAACTGATAGTACACAGCGAGCAGCAGGAAGACCATGTTGACACACTGCAAGTGAGGAGGGAGAGAAGAGAGAAGACGGTCAACAGGTCAGCAAAGATGGACCCCAGCCACTCAGTCCATTCATCCGTGCAAACAAACCTGTAGAAGAGCCAGCAGCCAGATTCGTCTAATCTGCACGCACATCAGCGACGATCTCGACACAAAGACTCCCGCCTGATAGAGCGTCTGATACCTGCGATAAAGAGAGGGTGAGCACGCAGGCCGACGCGGGCAAGGAGGGCAGCGTGTGGGCAGAGACTCACCATCTGTACTGCTCTGAATGCCTCAGTGGCGCGTGGGGAAAATACAGGAGCTCAAACTGCAAGAGCAAAAAAATGACAAGTGAGGCCGCCTGGAGCCGTCTGCGGACCGCCGGACCGTCAAGTGTGCATTCACGTCACTTACCAGGCCCTGATTGATGAAGTACTCGGCAAAATAGACGACAGCCAGGGGAACCATGAACTTCAGCAGGCCCTGTGGAAGACAAGCCGGGCTCAGTGGGCATGGAGAGCAAAGAGAGGCAGGCAGAAGTCAGGGCAGAGGAAGGCGTGGGCGACAAACAGCCGATCGGGTGCGAGGAATGAACAAACTACGACAACAACACTTTACAAGTAAGCTGAAAATGAGTGGAAAACGTGTGAACACAATTTACGTTTAAGACGCGAGCGATCACAGAACATGAAGCGGGACGTGGGACTTTCAGTCATTGCATTTGTGACTTACAGGTAATGTATCTGTGTGACAATGAGTGGGCCTCAAAGTGACGCACGGTCCAGCTTCACTGGTGACACAGTGTTGGGCTCGGCCCCCCAGTCACTCTACGTTGGATTAAAAGGGTTTGGCTGTGCATGTAGGTATGAGTGTGTACGCCACTCAAACGGAACGCTTAAAATCACACATCGGATCTGTATATATGTATATGTATATGTATATATATATATATAACTGCTCAAAAACTAAAGGACCACTTTGTAAACCCATCAGATCTCAATGGGAAAAAAATCCTGCCGTCTATCTCTACTGCTATGGACTGATATGGTGATGTGTGAGGAATGAAAGGATGGAAATGAAAATGTTCAACCAACAGAGGGACACCCCGAAAATCAAAGGGAAACAATCATGATGAGGCAGGCAGGCAGGCAGGCAGGCAGGTGAGTCCATTTGGCTAAAATGTCATTGCAGCAACTCCAAATCGTACTCGGTAGTTTGAATGCCTCCCAAACCCCAAGCCTGACATTATGTTAATGAGATGACGGATGGTGTCCTGGGGGACCTCCTCCCAGATCTGGGCCAGGGCATCACTGAGCTCCTGGACAGTCTGAGTTATCAGATGGACTGAAACATAATGTCCCACCCAGAGGTGTTCTATTGGATTGAGGTCAGGCGAGTGAACGTTTCAGTGGGGATTGATGGGGGGTGGGCAGTCAATGGTATCAATTCCTTTATCCTCTCGCCACATGAGGCCGGAGGGGCATTGTCGTGCACCAGGATGAAACAGCATAGGGTCTGACAATGGGTCCAATGATTTCATCCTCGATCCCTAATGGGAGTCAAGGTGCCCACCACTGTCTAGCCTGTAGAGGTCTGTGTGTCCCTCCATGGATGTGCCTCCCCAGATATACCATCACTGACCCCCCACCAAACCAGTCACGCTGGACGATGTCACAGGCAGCATAACGTTCTCCACGGTTTCTCCAGACCCTTTCACGTCTGTCACATCTGCTCAGGGTGAACCTGCTCTCATCTGTGAAAAATTGGACCTGCCAATTCTGGTATTCTATGGCAAATGCCAATTGAACTCTGCGGTGCCCACTAGAGGACATCAGGCCCTCAGGCCACCCTTCACGAAGTCTGTTTTTGACTGTTTGGTCAGAGACATTCACACCAGTGGCCAACCTGCCTGCTGGAGGTCATTTTGTAGGCTCTGCCAGTGCTAATCCTGTTCCTCCTTGCCCAAAGGAGCAGATACTGGTGGGTCCTGCTGATGGGTTAAGGACCTTCTACGAGGGGCCCTGTCCAACTCTCCTAGAGGAACTGCCTGTCTGTCTCCTGGAATCTCCTCCATGCCCTTGAGACTGTGCTGGGAGACACAGCAAACCTTCTGGCAATGCCATCCTGGAAAAGTTGGACTACCTGTGCCACGTCTGTAGTGGCACTGACTGTAGCCAAATCCAAAACGAGTGACAAAACATGAGGAGGGAAAAATGTCAGTGGCCTCCCTCCATCTGTTAAACCATTCATTCCTGTTTTTGGGGTCATCTCACTGTTGCCCCTCTAGTGCCCTGATGAACAAGCTCCTCTGCTACTTAACTGACCAGATCAATAGCCCAGTAGTTTCATGGACTTGATGCTATACTCGGATTAAAAAGAGGTCCTTTCTTTTTTTTGAGCACTTATATATATTTATATATACTGGAGAGAGGAAAAAAAAACACAGCCAAGGCTTCTCCTGTTGGCACAGTGTTGGCATGACTGAGACAGAAAGAGGCTGCATTTTCATCGATTCAATCTAATTTATTTGAGCAGCAGAGCATTAGCAAGTATTTTGAAAAAGACGCTGTGATATGCACAATTCATCATGAATATATTTATTATTTGTTAAAAACAAAAAGTTATACTGGTACCAACCAAAATGTGAAGAGTTTATACTAATCCCGTGATGTGGGATTTTGCCCCTACTGCCCGCTCCGGTCCAGGATCTACTCACCCTAATGATAGACAGTTTCTCAGTGAAGCTCAGGTCAACAGCCTCTCTGACGTCTGAAAAGAAATTCAGATCACCAGGTTACTCCCTCAAATCCTATAAACATCTGCTTTGTTCAGGATTTCTTTCTGCTCTCCTTCTCCATTAAAAATGAGGGTACTGACTGGCAAATTAAGAAATGCCACCTCATGCAAAGCCCTCCCCACATTCAGTTCTGGTTTGTTTGCCCGTCTCACCATTGTTGGGTTCCTCATCTTCCAGAAGAGGACGTCTGACTTCGGAGGATCTGAAATTGCCGTCGGCCTTCCTCTTCCACTGCGGCAGAGAAGGTGGGTGCACCAGAAGACAAAAATAGCTGCCATGGATAAAAAAAAAATGAAGAGGGGGGCAATTGAGTGAGACAAAATCACCAGCTAAATTACGGCCCCCCAGGGTCAAGCCTGGTAACTTCATGTAAATCATGGCAGAGTAATATGGGAGTCTTCCCAGCTGCCACCTCACATCATTTTCTGCCACACCGACTGCCTTCATGTCCTCTCTCACCACATCCACAACCCTCCTCTCTGGCCTTCCTCTTTCCCGGCGGTTCCATCCTCCTCATTCTTTTCCCGATATCCCCCTCATCTTACTCTTCCCTCTGTCACCCAACTGTCATACCCGTGTTGTCCCTCTCATTTCCTCATCCCTAGTCCTGCCTACCCTCATTACTCCGAGCGAAAATCGTAGCATCTTCAACTCCGCCACTTCCAGCTCTGCCTAAATCCCCTACGACATTTGTTTTGGCACATGGGCACCTTTCATTTCAGCTTTTTCCGGGGATAAAATTGCAAGGATACACTGGGTGGGCAGAATCAAAAAAAAAAAAGGGGGCTCACCTGGCCATCATAAGAGCAGGAACAATGAGCATCACCAGTAAGGTGTCCCGGGGTGACAAGCCTCCCTGTGTTAAGGCAGAGTAAGAGAGGGCCCCAAAAATTCCTGCACCACCAGTTCCTGAAGACCAGGCACCAATCACGGAGCTGAAAAGAAATACAGTAGGTGAGAAAACAAACTTTAGGGCACAAATAACCTTGTGGAGCACTTTTCCGATTCGAGATATGCAGGTACAAATTTGGGATTCGAATGACGTAAAATGCGACGAGGACGGGATACTCATACAATATACTACAGTTTTCTATTCGTTTGTGTGAGTTCTCACTGAAACACAGAAAAAAAACAAAAGAAAATCAACCACATGGCATGAAAATTTAATGTGATTTGGTTTTTCGTTAGGAAGCCACACCCCCCGGTGGCGTTTGAAAGGTCACTGCAGAAGCCTTAGATGTGTTGAGGTGGCACACAGCTGTGGCTTTCTTTTCAAATGTATAAATTTCATAATATTGCATTTTTGTTTTTATTCAAAACTAACACGTATACGCTAATTTAAAATGGGTGTGTAATCACAAGAATTCTGGACAACTTGAAAAATGTATGTCTTTGGTAAGCTTTAAGGCTTTGGTTTTCCGGCGATATCCATGCCCCGTTAATTCCAAGATAAAACACCAGGGCGGCAAGATTTTTTGTTTTTAATTCATTGAAAACTCTGGACTTTGGAATATGATTTTGAGCAGCACATGTGTACGTACCATGTCGGTGAAGAAGTAACTTTGACTTGAAAAAGACCAACAGAGGGTCAGACTGAAGCGGGATGTGAACCTCAGGACCATCGGGATTGTACAGGAGGCTCCATCGCTGCACCAGCGGGACTACTTCTTTAACAAAGCAGCCGAATAGGTGGCCCTGTGAGTTGGTGTTCTATGCCAACCACTGCTGCCATCTTAGGGGGAAGGGTGTACTTACGGCTCTGTTCAGATTGGATTGGTGTTACACCAGAAGGTGGAGTATAGTAATGATTACCAGGGGACCTCTGTGATTTTAGGCCTGTCTGAATCGTCATGGACTGCACACTCACGTCTAAGCAAAAATTATGAAGACTTTAACCCCCTGTAGACCCCTAGTCCCGTCCAAATCGACATACAGCTAAAATTCTGTCATTTCAGTGATTCGAATGGGACTAAAATGACAAAAGTACTCCACCAATAATCACTTTATACCCAGTGCCTGACGTGGCTACCATTGGTTTACTCCTCGTTGTGTGAGCTGAGGGGGGGGGGGGGGGGGGGGGTTTGTGCAGTAAGGTGGGAGGCGTTATATTCTCTCGGGGGTCTGAAGGTGCAACGATATACACAATTTATACAGAAAAGCAAGGGGGTGCAGAGCTGGAGGTGTGAACAGATGTATTGTTCTTATAAAGAAGGGTTGCCATTGTAGTCTGAACTGACAGTACGCATAAATTAAGTAGGGAGATGAGGAAATGCTGGCGCAGGGTTCCGGTGCCCACCAGCCCACTTCAAACAATGACTGTCCACCACCTCCTAATCCCGTCCGAATGGAGCTTAAGAGAGGAGGCGTCACCCTGAGTGAATTCCTGAGCAGAAAGAAGAATCGCATCTCCTTGACTTCTCTCACCGTACGTAATACCCAAACACTAACTGCGCTTTGTGTCCTGCTACATGTCACCCATGTTTCCCCATTGGGACCAGACAGTATAAGCTCTGGGGGTGGGATCAAGTGTTAATGAAATCTTTTCCATCCAATAAAATGGAGGGACTGCAGGGCTCTGATTGAACAGTTTCATTCACTTAGTGGCCAGCAGGAGGCGGAAGGGCACCAACCTGTGGAAGAAGGCGGTGAGGCTCAGAAAAGACAGTTCACCCAAGCCAGAGGAGATGCTGGCAAACACCACACCTGAAATAACAGAAGAACACAATGCTAGTGGGACCACCGTCCTCTCCCTTGGTGTTTTCAGCTTTGTGACACACTTACCGAAGAGGCTCATCCATACGCCCGTGGAAAAGGAAACGATGAGAAAGCTGGCAGCGGCCGTGAAGATGCATATCAGCACCCGGAAGCTGCAAAACAGACACCATCAGTATGATGGCCTTTGGGTTCCCTCAGTGTCTGCCACGGTCTTTACTCACCCGTATGGAATGAGGTGGATGTAAAAGGGGGCCGTCAACTTGATCAGCAGGGTAGGGAGAATGTCGGCCAGCAGCACCGCCTGAAATCACACAAAGGTAGTATGGAAGGTCAGCAGAAGGGGCTCGGCGAGAGGAGAAGCTAGTAGAAGAGATGGACGGGTGGGGGGGCTTACCGCTGTGGACAGGCTGTTGCAGTCGTACCGGCTGCTGTTGCTGGAATTCTGTGTGGGGATGGGGGCCGGGGTCTAAAAGAGAGAAGATGTACATTCAGCAGATTAGAGGTAGATGGTGTGAACAGTCTGGTCACCTCATGGACAGGACAAGTGGACAGAGAGGCCTCCTGAAGTGAAGCACATCGAGATGACTCAGACACAGAAGCGGGCAGACAGACGCACTTCAAACCGAGGACTTGAAGGCCACCAGGAAGAGAACGGGCTAGTGGACAAGTTAGTGTGGACAGTCAGGAGGACTAAAGTAAGCTTGAAACACATTTCATCACCACAAGGATGGGATGAGTGGACTTACTGAGATGAAGCACGTTGAGGTAAAGACGGGCACAGAGAGAAGCAGACAGACAGGGGAACTTCAAACTGAGGAATGGAAGGGGAGTGGAGAAGTTAGTGTGGACAGTCTGGAGGGCAGAGCATAAAAACAGGACGTGCACAGTTTCATGGACAAAGATGGATGCATGCAGAGATGAAGTCGGGCACAGAGAGAAGAAGACAGACAGGGGAACTTCAAACTGAGGAATGGAAGGCCACGGGAATAGACAGCTGAGTGGAGTGGTTAGTGTGGACAGTCTGGAGAACTAAAGTGAGCATGAAAACGGGACGTGCACAGTTTCATGGACAGAGATGGACACACGCAGAGATGAAGTTGGGCACAGGGAGAAGCAGACAGAAAGCTGAACTTCCAACTGAGGAATTGATGGCCTTCAGGAACTGACCGGAGCACAGGCTGAGCGGACAGATTGTTGTGTGTGGTCAGGAGCAGAGCGGAGCGATGTGGCAATCCACCAAACATAACCGACTGATGATGTTGTTGCCCGGGGTCGGCCGCTGCCATTTTTAATTGAGTAAGCCAGGGGTGTCCAACTCTGGTTCTGGTGGGCTGCAGTGGCTGCAGGTTTTCATTCTCACCCTTTTCCTAATCAGTTTTCACTGCCAATTAATTCCTTTACCCTTCATTTTAATAGCCCTGTTTTTAAGGATTCAGTCCTCTCAATTGACTTGTCTCTTCATTAAATGGCAGCCAAACAGAAATGAGACGTGAGATGAGGCAACAGATGACCAGATGAACTGGGGCTTCAAACTCCAACCGGTTTCTTAATTCTTGCTGTTCATTAAAGCCGTTATTGAATATCAGGACTTGCTGCTGCTCTCACTCTGTTGATTTTCTGTTTTTTCCTAAGACCATCGTCAAGATGTTTTGGTGACCTGAGGAGACCAACATGACCAAGACCCTCACCTTTCTTTATTTGGAGGTGATCTGCTCATTATGTGTCTCATTATTGTTTGGCTGCTCATTAAGGAAAAAGAAACAACTAAGGGGGTCCGAGTCCCATCAATTAAAATGAAGACAAAACAGCAGCAAAAACGGCTCACTAAATAAGAAGATGGTTAGAATGAAAACCTGATGCCACTGCGGCCCACCAGGACTGGAGTTGGACACTCCTGGAGTAAGCCAACACTAGTGTTCCGTGATTCATGTAAATTCTCAGTTTGGCCACAAGGTGTCCTCATTGTTATCAGTTACACACTGTGACTTGTACAACAGCACGCTGGTCATATTTATACAAACACGCAGATGGACGAACTGGCGGCTGTGAAGAAATCAATATTGCCAAGTTGGCAGTCCTAAATGAACAGAGTCCAACAGAGCGACAAAGTGCAAAAGATTCACAAACGGCAAGCTGAGTAGTCCACCTGAGTAAGAACGTTATGCCAAAGCTGCTAGCACAAGTGTTAAACACTCGTCTCACCAGATATTAATCATTGACACTTTTGGATATCAAAAAAAAAAAAAGCAGAATGTGCCTTTTTATTCAATTTAAGGGACCACACTGCAGTGGAGCCACTTAGGGTGACTGACAGGCTAAGTGACGTCAAATTAGCAAAGGAGGGGCAGGAGGACAGGAACACTGAAAAGCAGTCCTGAGGACAAGCCACACTTACACATAAGGGGAATGGGACCCTGAGAAAGGCCGAGGTGGGCAGGTCACTGTGAACATTCGGGATGGAGGTGACAACCACAATGGGAGGTCCATGTGGACACCTGGGATAAACAGACAACTGCACAACAGTTTCTCGAAACAGGTGCTTGTGGTCGTCTTAAGGGAGGACCAGAACATTAAGAGACACGACTGCAGTGAGGACCAACCAGAATGACAGTGACATTAATATGACAAGGCCACTTAGGCAACGGTGGACCACTTAGGACATTTCAAGACATCCACATAGAAAGGATGTTTGGTAGAAAACCCGATGGCCCAGCATTGAAAGACCAGAAGATAAGGACAGCCACATTGAGATGCTATGAAGGGTCCATGAGAGCAGGTTAGCATGATCACAGAGAATGGAGGTCCACATACACCTGGGAAGAATGGATCACTGAGAAACATTTTGACAAACAAGTGCTTAAGGACATCTTAGAACAGACAGAAGGGAGGACCAGGATGTTAAGAGACACGACTGCAGTGAAGACAGCCAGAAAGACAGTTAGGGTAAGAACTGCACATGTGGACGGACAGGAAAGAAGTGATGTCCTCACTTGGAAGATCTGAGACACTAAAAAAAAAAAAAAAACCCCAAGAACAGGTCAGTGTGGCCACAAAGATGGGCCCACCTGGAGGGGCTGGAGAAACGGGCCACAGAGAAGCCAACTGCTTACAGGCTGAGTGCTGTTGCTGCCTGCCTCCTGCTTGCTCAGGATGTCGTGTGCGGCGCTCAGCATGATGACGTAGGCGAAGTTGTTACACAGACCGAGAATCCTAAAAGAGGAAGAAGAAGAAGAAGAAGAAGAGTGGAGTGGGAGCAGAATGTCATGGGGGTGGAGGAGCAGAGTTACTACAGACCGGCATGGCGGGATGAGGCTGCCACACATCCAAAAGTGGTTTCACTTACCAAAAGCCAGTCAAGTTCCTCCACTTGGTCACCCGCTCTGTAAGTAAAGACAAGAAATAAGAAAGTTGAAGTGACGTGAAATAAATTGATTTGCATAAAAAAATTGAGACAACAACAAAAAAATAAAAAAGTGATCTGGAAATACAGGTAAACTCATCAACCCCATCAAGGTGCCCGGGCTTCAGTTGCCATTTTTAAGCTTCATGTGATGCTAATCTGTTTGGACAGAAACTATGGAGGCAGAGTGGGAGGAACTTATGGACACCTCGCATGCCCCCAAGACCCCCCAACTCACAAAGTAAGTCTGAGCTATTAGTTAGTAAGAAGCCCTGCTGCTCACGTTGATGTAACCAAAGCCTGGCAAGCAAGGTTCAGGATTTGGGGCCACCTGGCACCCACACTTGGGGTAGGACTTGAATTAGGGTCTCAGCGGAGTGAAATAAGTGCACTTTAGCCTGACTTATGTATATAAAGATACCCTGAATTTAGTCTGACTTTCCTCACTTTAAACTTACTTTTCATATAACCAAAGCCTGGCACACAGGGTCTAGCAATTGAGGCCACCAGGCACCCATACTAGAGGGGGAGCTTGAATTAGGGTCTCAGTGGAGTGAAGTAAGTGAAATTTAGCCTAAACTTATTTAGGTTAGTCAGCTTTAATTTAGCCTGACTTTCCTCAAATTAAGCCCAACTTTGTAGCCAAAGCCTGGCCTCCAAAATTCAGCAGTAAAGACCACCAGGCACCCATACTGGATATAGAGCTTGAGTTAGGGTCTCAGTGGGGTGAAGTAAGTGCACTTTAGCCTAATGTATTTATGTTAGTTAGACTAAGTTTAGCCTGACTTTCCTAACTTAAAGCCTAACTTAATTATTGACGTAACCAAAACCTGACATTCAGGGTTCAGCATTTGGGGCCACCAGACACCCATACTGGGGGGGAGGACTTGAATTAGGGTCTCAGTGGGGTGAACTGAATGCACTTTAGCCTGACTTATTTAATTAAGTTAGCCCGAGTTTACTCTGATGTTCCTCACGTTAGGCCCAACTTTGTAAGCAAAGCCTGGCACACAGGTTTACCAATTGAGGAAACAAGGCACCCATACTGGAGGGGGAGCTTGAATTAGGGTCTCAGTGGGGTGAAGTAAATGAAATTTAGCCTAACTTATTTAGTTTAGTTAGCTTTAGCTTAACTTGACTTTCCTCACATTGTAATTAAAGCCTGGCCTCCAAAATTCAGCAGTAAAGACCACCAGGCACCCATACTGGATATAGAGCTTGAGTTAGGGTCTCAGTGGGGTGAAGTAAGTGCACTTTGGCCTAACATAGTTATGTTAGTTGGGTTAAGTTTAGCCTGACTTTCCTAACTTAAAACCTAACTTAATTATTGATGTAACCAAAGCCTGGCACTCAGGGTTTAGCATTTGGGGCCACCAGACAGCCATATTAGGGGGAGGACTTGAATTAGGGTCTCAGTGGGCTGAACTGAATGCAGTTTAGCTAAGTTAGCTTGAGTTTACTCTGACTTTCCTCACTTTAGGCTCAACTTTGTAAGCAAAGCCTGGCACTCAGGGTTTAACATTTAGGGCCACTAGGCACCCACACTGGGTGGGAGGACTTGAATTAGGGTCTCAGTGGGGCAAAGTGAGTGCTCTTTAGCCCGAGTTGTTTAACTAAGTTAGCCTGAGTTTACTCTGACTTTCCTTACTTTAAGCCCAGCTTTTTTAACCAAGGCTTGGCACCCAGGGTTGGGCCCACCAGGCACTCATACTGAAGGGAGAGCTGGAATTAAGGTCTCAGTGGGGTGAAGTAACTGAAATTTAGCCAAACTTATTTAAGTTAGTCATCTTAAATTTAGCCTGACTTTCTGAAATATAAACCTAAATTTAGCCTAACTAACCACATTGATGTAAGCACAGCCTGGCACCCAGGGTTCATCATTCAGGACACTGGGTACCAATAGGGGAGGGGAGTCTCAATGGTGTGAAGTAAGTACACTTTACATTAACTTATTTATGTAAACTAGCCCAAATTTAGCCTGAGGTTCTTAATTTTTAAGTTTGCCTTACTGATACAACCAAAGCCAGGCATGCAGGATCCAGCATTTGGGGACACTGGGTGGCCATACTAGAAGGTAAAATTAAATGAGGGTCTAAACACAGTGAAGTAAGTGCACTTTAACCCAACCTATTTTTTACTCCATATCTTCGTGTGTTGGGAGTAACTGAGAAAATAATAGAAGTGGGCATTACCTGAAGGCTCCTGGATAGGCACACGGTGGAGATCACCTTCTTTATCTGGAGACACAAAGAAAGACAGAAGGGGGATTAGTGAAAAGCCAAGAGGGGATTTTCTTTGTGTGTGCGCGTTTTGTTTTTAATCTTAAAATGGTTTAAGCGGCCATGTGTGTATGTGTGTGAGGGCTCAAGATTCTGGATCAGCTGGTATGTCTTGCAGACATAGCCTTCAAGGAGGACTGACTCATCCGTGCCACCCTCCAAAACATCCAACATTCGACAGGAGTTGCATTATTCTGGACTCAATAAGGCCAATGCATTCTGATCAGAATTGAGTTGTCACTTTACCAGATACACAGACAATTGAACTATGAAAACAAATGTCTTGTACCTGTCTTGGAAATGGCAACTGTGGGTGTATGCATTTGGAGAATGCTGAACTGGCATCCTGCCCAGGGTTGGGTCCAGACTGGCACTCACTTCTGCCAGAATAACCCGGGACTACCTGCAAAGCTAAACTGGCATATACGAGTTTGGCAGATCGACGATATTTACACGGAGAACTCTATTAAACGCCCTTTCCATTCCCCTGAATACATTGCGACTGTCCCTTGCCGCATCAACACTTCCACTCACCACCACTGGAGAGCATCGAGCGCGAGGAAAGCTGACACTACACGCTGATTGGGTAATCGAATTTGAGTGACACCGAATTTCTCCAATCGACGTTACGAAAGAGGCCACTAAAGTTTTGTCAACACAGCTTTTTTCGTGAAACCGGTTTAAAATTCACGTGACTGTTGTTTTTTTTCACTCGTTTTTGCTCAAATAACACGGACACGAAATCCGACTTTCAAACACATGTTTGTTTAAAACACTGAAGCAGGACGAATATTTGCCTGGATTGGAAACCATTACGCTTCCATAAATATGGAACAGCTGTCGGTGTAGCTGCGCACTAAGCAACCATTAAGTGCATTTTTACTGAAAACAAGAAGCAAATCAACTGAAGACTTTCTGTTCCGTTTAAAAAGCCGACCCCCTTCATAGAGTAAAACGCGTTTACTTGATTTTAAAGCGCCGTCTAGCTCGGCAGCGCAGTGTTTCCAGCCGGACACCTCTACACGGACACTTTACCCCGATCCCCGGACTCATCTCCATGGCAACCTTACCTGAGTCCGTGTCCATTGCGGATGGCGAGTGATGCGGTGCAAGCCGGCGAGCGCACACCTCCTTGAACCCGTGCTCGTGCAGCTAATACTGATCACTCCGCCGCAGCTGACAGCTCACTTCCTTGTTTATGGCGGTAAAGGGAGGCGGTGCCCATGTGAAACCCGTCCCCGGGGGTTGGCGTAGAATCGTTCCGTGTCGCACTTGCGCAGTGCGCACATCGTCGATGGAGCTGCGCTGTGAAGAGCAGGTGACGTGAAGACATCGAGACGATTATTATTATTATTATTATTATTATTATTATTATTATTATTATTATTATTATTATTATTATTATTATTATTAAGTCGGTGCCATAGAAAGGGCTAAAAAGAGTCAATTAAAGAACTCAGACATTTCATACAGTCTTCTTCCTTCTGCTAAATCAAGAGTTCCCAAAGTGGTCGATATTGACCCCCTGGGGTCGATTTGAGCTTTCTTGGGGTCGACAGCAAAAATAGACTACTACAGCTATTTGTTTGTTACTTCAAAATATCTATGATTAGGTACCTAAATTAAGAAGTAAAATAATTCAAAAAACACTTTTTTGATAAAAACACATTACATACCAAACTTGCGAACGAAAAGTTAAAATGTGTCATTAAAAGAGTCACACGTAAGAATGCATGAAACTCGTACATGTAGGATAAACATATCTGTGTATTGTCTCATCAAATGTATCAAAGCAAGTGCAGACATGAAAAACCTTTGCATGTGACTAGGGGGTCGACGGTTTTAAAAGTTTTTGGTAAAGGGGTCTGCGGCCAAAAAAAGTTTGGGAACTCCTGTGCTAAATGATACAGGGTCGCTGCAAAAATCAATCAATCAATAAAATAGGAAAAAAATCTAAGGAAGTGAAAAGATTTCACATCAAGCCATTCAGTCTTGTTTTCTTTATTGTATGATTTATTGACTTACCCAGACATTTGTATTTATTAAGCTTATTTTGGCAGATTTCTAGTTACTGTACTTGCAGAATAAAAGCAAAACAACTACGTGTGAGGGTTAAGATCACAAAACACATTTTGTGAGATCCTGAAATGACTTAGTGTAGAATTTCCTGTCCTGGCAGTGGGGATGCATTTGAGAAATCTGAAAATGGACTGGAAACTCGTTTTGAGATTTCTGAAATGTATCTGAGAAATCGTGAATTATACTGTAGAGATCTGAAAATGCTATTCAGATACCTTGAAAAAAGTTCGTCTCTTTTTAAAGATCTGTTCAAATGCATTTGAGAGATCTTGAAATACATTTGTATATACCTGCAATGGATTATCGACCCGTTTTAAGATGTCATGAAATACATTTGCATTTGAAAATGGACAGGAAGCTATTTTGAGCTCTCTGCACTTGTATCTAGTACGGTGGATATCTGAAAATCTTGATATGTGTTAATGTATTCTGTAAGTGCCAAGATGGATAGACTGGCATCCCGACCAGGAAGGTGAGTGGGCAGACATCCCGTCTGAATTTGTCTGCAGCACCTGTCCTGGCTGGGAAAAAATGGACGGACAGGGAAGGACGGTCTCTGGGGTCTGTTTAATCCCCCACTACGCTAGGTGGCAGCTTCCCTCTGGTGGCGCTTTCATTCACGCTCCTGCAAGGCACCTTGGGAAATGTAGTCTTGGGAGTAGTCCCGTTGGAGTGTGTGGGTTCCACCAGAGTAGGGGGAGTTGGGAGGGGCTTCCCCCCCCGCTGTGGGGCTGTAAAAAAGGTGCACACCTGGAAAGAAGTTCCACTTGACCTGGAAGTGCTGCCAGGCTGTAGTCATTTGACACCAGAAGTTCCCTCGAGTCTGGCATAAAGGAAACCACCCGGCCTCATCCAGGTGAGTTGAGTCAGGAGGAGGTGGGCAGAGAGACAGAGGGTTTGTTGTGGAGAGACGTCTGTGTGTTGGAGGATCATGACCCATGTGAGGTCCATCCATCCATCCATTTTCCAACCCGCTGAATCCGAACACAGGGTCACGGGGGTCTGCTGGAGCCAATCCCAGCCAACACAGGGCACAAGGCAGGAACCAATCCCAGGCAGGGTGCCAACCCACCGCAGCCCAGGTGAGGTATCTTTGTCAAATAAACTTCACTTTATTGAAGCTCTTGACTGTGTGGCTGCACTTGTGTCGGGAGTCAGTGGCTCTGGGCGCCCCCTAGCGTCCACACATAACTAAACATGTCTTAAAATCCATCCATCATGCTATATCCTAACACCAGGGTCACGGGGGTCTGCTGGAGCCAATCCCAGCCAACACAGGGCTCAAGGCAGGAAACAAACCCCGGCACGGCACCAGCCCACCACAGGGCACACACACACCAAGCACACACTAGGGGCAATTTAGAATCGCCATTGCACCTCACCTGCATGTCTTTGGACTGTGAGAGGAAACCCACGCAGACACGGGGAGAACATGCAAACTCCACACAGGGAGGGAGGACCCAGGAAGCGAACCCAGACGGGTCTCCTAACTGCGAGGCAGCAGCACTACCCACTGCGCCACCATGCTGCCATGTCTTAAAATACATTTGCGATATCCACAATGTAATAAAACACTAAGATCTGTGTGTTTGTGTGTCTGTCCGGTCCCTCAATGCAATCTGATTGGTCAGTAAGGCTTTGGTGATACGATTGAAAGAGCAAGTGTCAGCCAGCAGTAGCAGTTAATGGCCCTTAGAAGATTCATTTGTATTTCTCTTTTAGGCGTTTTCTTCTTTTTTCTGTCCCAGCGCAGCTCTGTTTTTGCTGCTCCGGTGATTCACGTCTCCGTCCCCCTGCTGATGCTCGCCTGCGTGGTTCCTCTCCGCTCCGAGTCGCTGTATCTTTTTTCAAGGGACGTTTGCTGCTTCGTGTTTTCTACAGCAGGTGGTCCACTCCGTCCATTCATTTGACAGCTCGAGTCCTGAGCTTGCTGACGGGCCAAGTGATGTCAGCGACTCCCAGATGCTGCTTCTCGGTTTGCTGATATGAGGTCTGCTGTGTCTGGCATTCCGACGACTGATTGCTTTGCTGAGCCGCAGTGTCAGCTTTCTTGTGGCTTTCAGAATTTTCCGCGTCCACATCGTGATGAACGGGTGGAGGGAGACGAAAGAAGAAGAAGTTCTGAGGAGAGATGCGGAGACAACTTTGTAACATGCACTCATCAGCATACACCTACTGTAAGTGCACTTGTTATACTAATTAGGTTCTTGCACGGTGCCTGACACTCAAATAGCAGCCGCCATTTCCAGGTACAGAACAGTCCTTGCCGTATTTCAATAATCTGATCTCTGCTTGGCCAGTAGCATATTTATTATCACATAGCGTGTTGGCGGTCAAGACAGACAGTAAGCCACATACTATAATTATGTACGGAGGGTGAAGGGTCTCACTCAGGGTCACACAATGAGTCACCGGGGCTTTACGCTGTCACACTTACTACAAGTTAGTGCCGTTAAGCTTCAAAGGGTAAATGTGAAGGCTAAAGCTCTAAGGGTGGGTGACATGTCTCATGTCATAAAAGGTCCTTTACTGCACTGCTTGACTCAACCAATGCACATAGTGGGGAAAAAGCAGGCCTGTGGGTGCCACCACTAAGATAAAAGGACATCCAGAGCTGCATGGGAAGGCTGCACACAACTCAGACGTGCCAGGAGACATACTGCCTCAGATCGAATGTCCCCAGCTGGGTTCAGCCAACCAGCTTAACAGATCGAATGTCCCAAGCCGGTTTCAGCCAGTCAGCTTATCTGCTCTTCATACTGCCACCTACAGGCTGGGCAGACTGCACATGGTGACCGTGGAGTAGGACCGCCACGTCCTCTTGTTCCCCATCACCATTTGATAGGCAGACCACATCTCTGCATCTTCAGGCTGTTTGTGTGCCCTTCAGATATTCTGTGTGTCTGTTTGTACACTCGTCACATATTCGGTCCTCTTTGTCATCTGTCTGTTCATCTGTACACCTGTCACCTGTGCTGTCCTCCTTGTCACTTTTCTGTCCTTCCGTCTGAACACTCTAGATATGCTGTTCACTTTGTCACTCTTTGTCACTCTCCACCTATGCACTCTTTAGATATTCTGTCCTCCTTGTTAACCCTTCCATCTGTCCACTTGTCACATATTCTGACTTTCTTGTCACCTGTCTGTCCATCTGTCCACTTGTAACGTATTCTGCCCTTTTTGTCACGTGTCTGTCTGTCCATCTGTACGCCTGTCACATAGTCCGTCCCTCATGTCACCTGTCTGTCTGTCCATTTGTCACATACTCTGTCCCCTTTGTCAACCTGTGTCTGGGTGTCCTTCTGTGCTCTTTACTCTCTGCACATATTTTCTCCTCTGTTTGTCACCTTACCTCCAGTCCTTCTGTATGCTCTTTGGATATTCTGTCCCCTTTCGTCACCCTCGATGTGTCTGTCCATCAGATATTCTGCCCAGCCTCATCCCAGTTGTTGTTAATGGCACCACACTCCCTCTCTCTCTCACACACACACACGTGGGCATTGCAGTAGCAGCAGCCCTGAGTCACCCATGGCACCCGGTGGCCCGCTGCATGCTAAATTAACTGTCACGGAAATGTATCTTTAGCAGAGTAACTCTTCCTGGTTATAAAGTGTGTGCGTATGTGTGTGTGTGTGTGCACGTCGTCATTGCAGACCCCCACATAGAAACCAAAGCAAACTGGGAGATCAAGAGAAGCACAGGCAGCAACACAACAAAAGAAATTAAAAGGACAAGAGGACACCAGTGAGGACAAATACACAACGAGAGGGGGACAAACATCCAGAGGCATGACAATGACAAGAGAAACACACACGGAGGTCAGAAAAGCACAAAAAACAAAAGTAATTCACTGACAGATGCGTGAAATCACACACACACACAAACACACACACACAGAGCTACAAGACGATGTGGGCAGACATGTTGAGAAGGAAGGAAAACTGGGCGCAGCAAAGCAGCCACACTGGTGCAGGGGAGGAAATCCGAACAAAGAAAGACGAGCAAAGGGAAAACCACACAAATACACTAACGGGGGATCAAAGCACAAGGACCCTCACGGCAGATGAATGTAAACTCTGAAGATAATTTTAAAAAAGCCTCAGACACACACAGACACACATGGGACAGCAAAACCACACAACGTGACCAACACAAGAATGCACGTCTGCAGACAATTCCACACACAAGTCCCAAGAAGTAAAAAAGGGAGAGGAAGACACACAAACCCACACTCAGGAAACAGCCAAGATGTCATTGTGACTTGTACGTAAACCCCAGAAATGCCCACTGGGTTGGGATCGTCAAACCCGGTTTAGTGAGAAAAGACAATCGGGGAACTTTATAAAACACAAAACAGTGAAGCTCTGTGGAGCACAAGAGGCAGAAAAGGACTTGCTGAGACAATAAGGCAATCCCAAGCAAGAAAAAGTCACAAATCCAACGCGAGGTCCAAACACAGGGCTGAAGGTCAAAAATGCAGAAATATCAAAAAAGCACAGCAGAAACGCAGTAGCTCACTAAGCGCATTCGTGATGGACCACCCAGGACTGTGGGAGACCCCCTGGATTTATGAGGTAGCTGTGATTGACACACATGGACCCTAACAGAGGCAGCTTACAGGAGAGACCAAAAACAAAGTATAATGCAAGTAATCGAGAAAAGCAACACAAACTTAAAGACATGGCACAAAAAGGACATGAAGGAAGACTTGGGGACTCCAGCCAGGGGAGAAACCCCGATTGAAACATGGCAGGAATCAGCCTCACAAAAATATTACAATACGACTTATGACACAGCAGCACAACGACAATCAGGGGCAGACAAACATATGGAGTGATGGACGGCACACTTGGGTGGGTGTCCTGGCCAGGATGGGGTCAGGTTCTGTACCTGGTTGGAAGGCGAGCCCTTCAGTGGCACAAGAAACAAAGTGAAGATTGTGTTGCCTCAAGACGGGCAGAAGATGCCAGCATGGCAGGGGGTACACCGGGCATCCTGGCAGGGTTGGACCAAGGAATGATACTGGTCCCAGGTGGGGTGACAATGTAGTGGAAGGTGAGTGAGAGGCAACCTTTCATGATTACCTTCTCTCCCAACACGCTAGGTGGCAGCCTCCCTGGGTGACACTATGTGTACGGACTCCTGCAAGGCATGCTGGGAACTGTAGTCCTGTAGGGCAGCCTTGTCGGGTTCCATAGTGACCAGGAAGTGCTTCCACTGGGCTGTGCCCTAGCACTGGAAATACCCCAGGGTCGAAATCTAAGGAAAATCACTCAACATCATCCAGGCGAGTTGGAGGCGGGTGGAAGAAAGACAAAGCTTACCTGGAGGAGTGGACGGAGAGAAAAACAAGAGAAGGCGAGGAATCACATTGTGATTGTGCTTATCAAAGATACATTTTTGTTAGGTATTTGTCCAAATGAACCTTTCTGTTGTACCAGGACTTGAATCTGTGCAGTTGTGTCTGGGGTTTGTGGCGCTGCAGCGCCCTCTAGTGGACCCAGTTCATCCATTTTCTATACCTGCTTATGCAGAGCAGGTTCGTGTGGGCAGCTGGAGCCTAGCCCAGAAAGCATCTGGTGCTGGGCAGGAACAACACTGGACAGGACGTCAGCTCATGGCATGGTGAACACACACACACACACAAACACACACACAGGAGCCATCTGTTGAAATGACAAGAAATGGTTGTGATGCACCACCTGTTGGAATGACAGAGACAGAGCAACTGGACGAACACCCAGACAGACACCCTGATGCTTATCCTTTTATCATGGTGAATACGTGGCACATGCAAAACAAACACAGTTATACACACAAGATATTTTAAGATTGCGGAAGTTTAATTAGTTAGCTGCACAAAAACATGATAACGCAACATGACCACCAATATTATAATACAACCTCAAGATGAATATTATCAGAGACAATGAGCTGCCCAATTATTAAGCTGCGACACGACACGATAAGTTGCACAAAAGTATTCAAGCGCCGCACCAAACAAGTACAGACAGTCAGAGCCTTGGGGACAAGGTAGGAAGAAAGACGCTCAGGATCGGCTGCCACCCCCGCGCACACCCACTTGTGACTCTCACACAGAGGTCCCGGACCACCCATCCTGCAGGTCTTTGCTGGGGTACCTTGGGTGACCGGGGTTACAAAACACACACATTTAGGGCACGGGGAGAACATGCAAACACCACACAGACAACAATGGGGGTGACGCTCAGTCAAAGGAGAGCCACCAGTCCCACCCACCAAAGTGCCCTAATGTGACAAAGTAACACCAGGCAGCCAATCAGGACTGCAGCACACTTGAAATGGAAGTTGAATGCAAAGCAGACGCAGACACAGAGAGTCAGCCAGTGTAGCTCATTCAGCTCCGGGTGCTGCACAATCAGAGAACTGTGCAAACACAAGGTGGGATACGCAAAGCGAGGACCAGTGCCACTTGTCACATCTAACAGGCCTGAAATAATCAAAAGCACAAAGTTGCAGAGAGTTAGTGACAGGAAGCGCACCAAGCTTCACACACACACACACACAGGTTTTTTATCTGATGCCGAGCAAAACATTAACACACATACACACACACATTGCGTAAAATCCTCACACATTAGAGCAGCAATACAAAGTTAAAAGCAAGTATAAGAAAAAGCGCCGTGACAGGCGAGCCCAGACACGCACACATTGGGCAATTTCACACAAACGTGAGCGACACTCACATGCTCATGTACAGACCACACTGGACCTCCCCCCCCACCGAAGGCAGAATGAGTCCTGCCATTTGATAGTGGACACCAAAAGGGGCAATCTGGGAGTTTGGACCCTAGTAGACAAGGACTGGTCCATTGACATGATGTTTGTGGTGGTGACTGGTGTGTCTGGTGGGGGGGGGTGTTGGGGGTCTCAGACTCTCCTTTGTGTTTTTAAAAAGCAGAAGTGCGTAGCTGAGCGGTCGCTTCATTGCGGTCACTTCCTTCTCTTATCTGCTGCACGCGCCGCCCTCCCTCGCCCTCGGCTGCTTCAGTAGCTTTGCATACCAGGCTGCCGAGTCCTTCTTCTGTGGACTTCTCTCGGATATCCAAACTTCCAACCTTCACCACTGGCTCGCCTTGATGGACCAGGACAGCTGAGTTCCAGTCAGAGGAGCGTTTTTCACCATGGAGGGACAGCCGCCGGCTACTAGTTACAGAAGTCTGAGCCAGTCATTCTGGGCAGCTGTGGTAAGTCACCTGGGGGCTGCATCCGCCTTTGGGTCCTGATGGCTGGAAGTGGTTAAAGGAAAGGAGGCTTGAGGGAGATTGGGAGGAGTGCAGGGTGTGCAGGCTGTCCAGAGAAACCTGGTCAATGAACACCGTGATGTTTGTTGTGCTATCTGGACAGGTGTGGCTGGACCTGCAGGCCCACACGCTTTGGGGTGATCACTCAACTTGATGGACACTAACTGCTGAAGTTTAGGTTTCTCTTATGAGCTCATTGGGACAGGCAAAGACAAGGCTGATAAACCACTGATGGTCCGGCCTGGTGACCAGGGTAGAGGAACTCAGTTTACTGATAGACACAGAGTGAGAGGTCCTGTCAGCTCCAGACTGGTGGCCAAATGGCAAAAAGAGAACCAGATACCACCGTGAGAAGGGTGGGCAAAATGGAACTGGCCGTCTCTGCAAAAGACATTGACACCAACGTCCTCTCAGATGATCAAAGATAGGAACGGACAGGGAGGATGGACAGACACAGGAAGCGACTAACCCAAAGTAACTAATTTAGGTTGACAGAAAAACATCAAGAGAGGCAGAAAAAGCGAGGGAGAGGTTAGCAAGAGACTTACAAGCACTTAGGGGGGCAACGTCCACTTACATTTAGATGGAGAGAAAAATAGAAAGAGACGCAAAAAGTGGGAGAAAGGAAATTCTGACAGGGTAGATGGAGGCATCTTTGAGAAATCAAGATGAACAAGATGAGGTGGACACCTTTGAGTGTGACATTAGAGCAGTTTGGGCAAGAGGTGGAACAGCAGCCAAGTCAAATCAATTTAGGTCAATGCAGGCTGGAAGTGCTGTAACAAGAGCGTAGATGTCCACTCATTTAGGTATGGGCAGCAGGGAGGGCAGAGAAAGAGGAAGATGCTAACCAGGGAGGAACCCGTCCATTCTGCCAAAGCTGAGGTCCCATTTGGAGAACAAAAGATGTCCTCCTAGTTTGACTCCAAGAGAATAAACAGAGTGTCCACGCTCAGAAAGCTGTTCCACTCAAGTATGGACAGATGAACAGAGAAGAATGCAAAGAAGAAGGAGATGCCAACCAACAAGGAGTTAGTCCATTTAGGGAAAGCTGGACAACCTAAAAGATGGAGTGACTAGGTGAAAAAAGCTGATGGCCTACTAATGTGGCCTAATGGACAGCATAGGAATAGAGATGGACACAATGGTGAGGGCCTGGGATCTGAATGAGGTGGCTGGAGAGCAGGCTCAAGGAAATGTTTACTGATTGATGTGTGGATAGAAAAAAAGAGAAAGACAAATATTTAGGAGATGGGTAATCCTGACAGAGTTGACTGAAGTGTCTTCCAGAAATAAAGACGGACAGCCCTGTGAGAGACCACCTGGTGGTTCAGCACCCAGAGAGTCAAGTCAAGTCCATTTATTTTTTTGTATAGAACTCCACACAAAACACAATTTCAGGGTGCTGAAACAAGGTGGGCAGAGAAGACTGCAAAGGAAGACACTAACCAACGTGGACTTAGTCCATTCAGGGAAAGCTGGACATTTTAAAAGACCTAGTTTGACATGATGGGTAGTGTAGAGCTGGACAAAATTGGAGAATCTGAGACCTAAATGAGAGGACCTGAGACCAGACTGACGGAGATGTCCTCTGTTATCACAGTATTTAATATGAGTGAGAGAGAGACATGGAGGAACATACAGAAAGATTGATGAGCACCTCAAGAGATGGACAGAGAGACGGAAAGGCCGATGAGTATATAAAACAGAGAAAGGCCTGGACAGATGGGGGCTAACACCTTAGGAACCCATTTAGGTGGACATAAATAACCCAAGAAGGAGACAAGCAAAAGGTTTTCTCATGGCCAAGCGTAAATGTCCACTCAGGGTCAGACAGGAAGGTCCAAAGAGACAGGCCAACAGGACGCTCAAGTGTAAGCTAGTCAAATAGGAAAGTAAAAAGTCACTGAGATGGAAAACTAAAAGATCTACGCAGGCCATTATACTTACACCAGCTGAAGTTCATAGCAGATATATTAAGGGGAATGCAATGTCCACTCATGCAAATGTCTGGTGTTGCAGAGATGGACACATAGAAGGAGGAAGCTCAGTGAAACATCAAAGAGAAGTTTAGGTTCCAGAAAAGAGGACACGTCCACTAAAAGCACCAGGAAAAGGGATCTGTCCACCAAGAAGAAAGTAGACGAGGCAACAAAGTGCAGATGATGTCCATAATACTCAACCACAGAAGATTTAAGGACCAGAGTGGGGGCAGTCTATTCAAATTTGGGCTGATGGACACAAAAGTGTGGGCCGGTGAAACAGGAAATGGAAATATCTTTGAGAAATAGAAGATGGACAGAGCTAAAAATTGAGGTGGAGTTTTGTGAGAAGCTACTTAGTAGCTTAGCCACCATGTAGGAGATGTCAACTCAAATATAGACCGAAGAGAGGAATACAAAAATAAACAGGAAGTTGTTAACCCTTGAGGAGTTGGTCCCACATAAAAAACAAAAGATACTCATCTAGTCTGGTTTGACCCCAAGAGAGTAAAAACAGAATAGAGATCTTCACGCTCATCAGCTGTGTGAAAGGTCAATAAGGGTCACACATTCAACACGGGGGGGGGGGGCCCCACTCTGAGGAGAAAACAGCTGGAGACGATGTCAAGTCATGAACAGTCTGACAGCACAGGACACTCTCACAGTGAGCCAAACATTACAATGAGGAAAAAAAACTGGAATGTCTGGGGTGTTAATTATACACAAAAAAGGAAAAGGAATCAAAATGGGCTAAAATGCCAAACTTCGGCAGCCTCTCGGGGTCTGGATAACGAAATACCCACTCAGTGTTTTCACTCGTTTACTTAAGACCTTTTGAAAGAGTTGCACCAACACCCCCTGCTTCACTTCTCTCTCTCACTCTCAGCTCTGGTCTCACACTTCCTCCTGCCTACTGAGCGTTTGCTTCTATTCACTTTCTAGCTCCAAATTTCCTGAGTCCAGTTCTGCTCGGGTGGCTTCATCCCCGATTCTTCCAGGGCTTCCAGAATATCCTGTGGCTTTTGTCCCAGAGCTCCAAACCTCCCTGAGGTCTGATTAGCAGTTAAACGGCCCAGTACTTGTGGTGACCCAACCATCAGTGTTCTGCCACTGGGAATGCAGGGCCTCTTCTGTTCTCAGTGGTAAGCCTGTGTGGTAAGACAGTAGTTTGGAGAAAGTCTTCTGGCTTCCTAACCATTTAGTGAAACGATTACTTCCAAACACCTTAAGAAACTCTGCTGTGATGTCCATCCTCTAACAGATGTCACTCCCAATGATAAGGGGGACCTCCATTCTACGGTCCTGGAGGGTCACAAGCCACATCCTGCTGTCCTTAAATTCTTTGTCTCATTAGCGTCCTCATCCTGCCTTGCTCTACTTTAATTAGGATGTTATTAAGGCTGGGGGTCCTCACACTTGTTCCATGAAGGGGTGCAGGGGAGGCAGGTTGTGGCTTCACCCCATCTCATCTTCAAAGCCACTTCCTGCTGTCCTTTCAGTCTCTGCATGTTGTAGATTTTGTTTCTCTCAGCATGGCATTATAGTGAAGGGGCAGTGATACCTCATTCTTATATCAAGTGTATTGTACGTTTGGTTTCTTGGACAGTCACTAAGGTGGGGAGCAAGTTCTCCAGTCTTGGACGTGGTGAGCCATACTGCGTGCAGGTTTTTGTTCCACATTAGAAACCACTTGCTGCTGTTCTTTAATCATCTGCCTCATTTGTGCCATCATCTTGCCTAACTGAACCATTGAAGGATTTTAGGTTTTATTTCTTCATGATGTCATTTATGTAAGAGGGCTTGGGGGGTGGAGGGGGGGTCTCCAGTCTTGGACCTACAGGGCTATGATGATTGCAGAAGCCAGTTCCTACTTTTCTTTAATTCTCTGCCTCATTACCATCCTCATCCGGTCCTTCCTTGTTTTCATAAGGATGTTATTAAATTTGGGGGTCCTCACTCTTATTTCTGGAGGGCTGCAATGATTGCAGGATTTTGCTTCATCCCATCTCCACCTTCAAAGCCACTTCCTGCTGTCCTTTCATCCCGTGCTTCATTAGCGCCCTCATCCTGCCATCCCTCATATTGCAGATTTTGTTTCTTTGGAGACCCCATTAAGATAAAAGTGAGGACTTGCTCTTGTTGCTGGTGGGCAGTGGTGGTTGCAGGTTTCTGCTCCACTCTAGAAGCCACTTTCTGCTCTTCTGTAATTCTTTTCCTCATTAGCACCCCTTATCCTGCCCTGCCTGATATCGCACATTTTCTGAACCTCATTAGAGCCCTCAACCTTTCTAAAATATAAAAGATTTTGATTTTCTGAGGATGCCATTAAGGTCAGAGTCGTCACCCTTGTTTCTGGAGGGCAGCAGACTGGGGTTTCCCTCAAAGTTGACCAAACTGGTGGTAGATTCTTACTCTACATTAGATGCCTCAGTTCTCTACCTCATTAAAACTCTTACGCTGCCTAACTGGACCTTTGTGACATTGTAAATTTTGTTTTTTTAGGATGTCTTTAAGTGGGGTGGGATCTCCACTCTTCAACCTGGAGGTACACTGTGGTTGCAGGTTTTTTGTTCCAGCCATTCGCCACCTCAGCAGCTTGCTGTTCTTCTTTTACTCTCTGCCTCATTAGTGCCCTCATCCCGTCTCGTCATTTTCTGACATTGTAGATTTTGTTTTGAAGATGCCATGTGAGCGGTCTCCATTCTCACTCCTGGTGGGCCACAAATATTGTAGATGTTTGCCCCATCCCATCTTCATCTTAGAAGCCAAATCCTGCTGCTCCTTAATTATGTGCCTCAGAGGCTCCATCAGTCTGCATTATCAGGCCTTTGTCATGTTGTACATTTTCCATCTCGTTAAGATGGGGGTCCACAGTCTTGTCCTTAGAAGGCCACAGTGGCTGCCTGTCGTCTTCACTCCACTTCAGATGCCACTTACTGTTGTTTGTTAATTCTCTGCCTCATTAGCGTGTACGTCCCGTGCAATTGGACTGTTTAGATATTTTAGGCTTGGATCTCATTAAGTCAGGGGCTTGGGGGGTCTCCACTCTTGAACCAAGAGGGCTGCTATGGTTTCTAGTTTTTTTCACCAGCCAGTCAATTCCTGCTTTTCTTTAATTCTGTACCTCATTAGCGCCCTCATCCTGTCTGGCCTGGCCTTGCTGGTGTTGGAGATAAGGATGTAATTATGAGGTGGCACTTCCTCGCAATAAGGAGATCAAGGGTTCACATCCTAGGTCCTCCCTGCATGGAGTCTGCATGTTCTCCCAGGTTCCTTCAGGCAGTCTGGTTTCCTTTCACAGTCCAACAACATGCAAGTTAGATGGACTGGCAATGCCAAATTGGCCCCTCAAGTATGGAGCAGAGCCCTGTGCAGGAACTGTAACTGCCTTACACTCAAGGCTTGCTGGGATTGGCTCCAACCTCCATGACCCAGCTCAGGATAAGCGAGTTTGAAAACGGATGGATGGATGGAATTAAGACCAGGATCCCCACTCTTGCTTCCGGAGGGCCGCATTAGTTGCAGATTTTTGCTCGACTTCAGATGCCACTTACTGCTGTCCTTTCATTCTCTGCCCTCATCTTGCCTTGTCAGGCCCTTCTGATACCGTAGATTGTCAGATAAGGACATCATTCAGGTTGGAGTCCTCACTCTCGTTTCTGGAGGGCTGGGGCTTCCCCCCGCTTTACTTCACCATACTGGTTGCAAGTTCTTCTCAATTTAAAGAGCCATTTCTGCTGTTATTTAAATCCAGGCTTTATTAGCACCCTCACCCTGTCTCGCCTGATTTTGATTGTCACCAGGATGTCATTAAGACTAGGGGTAAGTCCTCAGTCCTGTTCCTGGAGGCCCACTGAAGTTAAAGGGTTTTGCTCCATCCCATTCCCTCCTTCATGGTCTACTTCTGCTGTTCTTTAATTCTGACCCTCACTTTCCCCGTTAGCCTGGATTGTCAGATGCTTTGTTGTACATGTTCATTTTTTCAAGGACGCCATTAAAGCTGGGGTCCTCAGTCTTGTTCCTAGAGGCTGCTGGGGTCCTCTGTCTTGCTCCTAGAGGTTTTTGCTCCACCTTAAAAACCAGCTCTAATTATTCTTTGATTCCGTGTCTTGTTAGTTGTCTGATGTTGGACATTTTGTTTCTGTCACACTGTCATTAAAGCTGGGGGTCCTCCAATCTTGGTCATGGAGGACTACAGTGGTTGCAGGTTCATCCTCCACTTTAGAAGCCAGTTTCTGCTCTTCTTTGATTCCATGCTTTGTTAGCACCCTCACCACGACACGTCTGGTTTTGATTGTCATCAGGATGTCATCAAGACCGGGGGGAGTCCTCAGTCTTGTTCCTGGAAGACCACAGAGGTTATATGTTTCTGCTCCGTCCCATCTCCACCTTCAAAACCTGCTGCTGCAGTTCTTTAATTCCATGCCTTAATGTCCTTCAGCTTGCATCATCTGGTTTATCTCATGTTGAACATGTTGGATGTTTTTTGATGACATCATTAAGGCTGGGGGTTTTCGGTTTTGGTCCTAGAGGTTTCAGGTTTTTGCTCCACCATAAAAGCCAGTTCCAACTGATCTGGAATTCCAGGTCTTATTGGTTCTCTCGTCCTTCCTCGTCTGATGTTGCATATTTTGTTTCTCTCAAACTGTCATTAACGCATGTGTTCTCCAGCCTTGGACATGGGGGGCTATGGTGGTTGTAGGTTTTTCCTCCACTTCAGAGGCCAGTTCCTGCTGTTCTTTAATTCTACGCTTCATTAGCACCCTCACCATGTCTCACCTGATGTTGAGCATTTTGGTTTTTTTGGATGTCATTAAAACTGTGGTCCTCAGTCTTGTTCCTGGAAGACCACAGGGGTCTACAGGTTTTTGGTCCATCCCATCTCCCCATTAGAAGCCAGCTCCTGCTGTTTTTTAGTTCTCTGGTTCATCGTATCCGTCGTCCTGCCTTTTCAGACCCCTCTCATGTTGGACATTTTGTTTTTGTAAGAAACTCAATGATGATGATGATGATAGTGGCTGTAGGACTTTGTTCCACCTTAGAAGCCAATTCTCACTCTTCTTTACTAATATGTCTTGTTGGTGGTCTCATCCTGCTGTTGTACATTTTGTTTCTCTAACAATGTCGTTAAAGCTGGGGGTCTTCAGTCTTGGTCTTGGAGGGCTGCAGTGGCTGCTGGTTTTTGCTCCACCTTAGAGGCCAGGTCCTGCTGTTCTTTAGGCCCATGCTTCATTAGCATCCACTCCATGTCTCATATGATATCGAACATTTGTTGTTTTCTGAAGATATAATTGAGGCTGGGGTCCTCAGTCTTGTTCACAGGACGTCACAGAGGTGTAATCCATTTCTTAATGTTATTTAAAACTAGGCCTCAATGTCCTCCTTAGTCTGCATTCTCAGATTGTATGCTTTACATTTTTTTGAGGACATCATTGAAGCCGGGGTCCTCAGTCTTGTTCCTCGAGGTTGCTGGGGTCCTCAGTCTTGTTCCGCGAGGTTACTGGGGTCCTCCGTTTTGTTACTACAGGTTTTTGCTCCACCTTAGAAACCAGTTCTAATTATTGCTTGATTCCACATCTTATTGGTTGTCTCATCCTGTCTCATCTGATATTGTACATTTTGTTTCTCTCACAATGTTGTTAAAGCTGGGGGTCTTCAGTCTCGGTGTTGGAGGACTGCAGTGGCAGCAGGTTTTTTGCTCCACCTTCGAGGCCAGGTCCTGCAGTTCATTAGGCCCATGCTTCATCAGTACCCTCACCCTGTCTCATATGATATTGAACATTTGTTGTTTTCTGAAGACCTCATTAAGGCTGGGGTCAGTCAGTCGTTGTTCCTCGAGGTTGCTGGGGTCCTCAGTCTTGTTTCTAGAGGTTGCTGGGGTCCTCAGTCTTGTTCCTCGAGGTTGCTTGGGTCCTCAGTCTTGTTCCAAGAGGTTGCTGGGGCCCTCAGTCTTGTTCCTTGAGGTTGCTGGGGTCCTCAGTCTTGTTCCTAGAGGTTGCTGGGGTCCTCAGTCTTGTTCATTGAGGTTGCTGGGGTCCTCAGTTTTGTTCCTAGAGGTTGCTGGGGTCCTCAGTCTTGTTCTTTGAGGTTGCTGGGGTCCTCAGTCTTGTTCCTAGAAGTTGACTGGAGTCCTCCTTCTTGTTCTTTGAGGTTTTTGCTCCACCTTAGAAACCAGTTCTAATTATACTTTGATTCCGTGTCTTATTGGTTGTCTCTTCCTGCTTCTTCTGATGTGGTTGATGAAGATCTCATTAAGGCTGGGGTTCTCAGTCTTGTTCGCAGGATGTCATAGAGGTTGTAATCCATTTCCTACTGTTATCTAAAACTAGGTCTCAATGGCCTCCTTAGTCTGTATTGTCAGATGTTACGTTGTACATTTTCATTTTCTAGAGGTTGTCATTGAAACTGGGGTCCTCAGCCTTGTTCCTCAAGGTTGTTGGAGTCCTCAGTCTTGTTCCTTGAGGTTGTTGGGGTCCTCAGTCTTGTTCCTAGAGGTTTTTGCTCCACCTTAGAAACCAGTTCCAATTATTCTTTGTCTTATTGGTTGTCTCATCCTGCTTCATTGGATGTTGTTTTCTGAAGATCTCATTAAGGCTGGGGTCCTCAGTCCTGTTCTTAGGATTTCACAGAGGTGGTAATCCATTTCCTACTGTTATCTAGAACTATGCCTCATTAGTACCCTCATCTTGCTCATCTGATGTTGCACATTTTGGGTATCGTGGCGTTGCCTTTGAATCAGGACTGGTCTCCAGTCTCAAACCTGGGGTGCCACAGTGGCTGTAGGTCACTGCTCCACCTTAGATGCCAGTTCTGTCTGGTCTCTAATTCTCTGCCTTCTTGGCTTCCTCATTTTGCCCTTTCAGGCCATTCTGACAATGTAATTTTGTTCTTCTGAGGACGTCACTAACACAGGGGTTCTTTGTCTTGTCCCTGGTGGTCCACAGAGATTGCAGATCTTTTCCATCTCACATTGGAAATCAGCTCCTTGTGTTATTTATTGCCATGCCTCAGTAGCGTCCTCATCCTCCTCCACCTCCTCCTCATTTATCTTGCCTTTCTGATGTTGTAGATTTAGATTCTTGCAGGAAGTGGGGTCTTCAGTTTCAGTAATGGAGGCCTGCAGTGATTGCAGGTCTTTACAACCATTGTTTCATTCTTTTGTTTTATTATCACCCTTGACGTGTCGTGTCTGATGCTGTGTGTTTTGATTTCTTTTCTAAGGAAGACCTCTTTTTTGGTCCTCAAAGGACCCCATGACCGCTGGTTTACTTCTGCTTAGAAGCTCATTACTGCTGCTTAATTTTAGTTCACACCTTAAGATTTATGACCCTTCATTGCTTCCTTAACTCATAAAAGTGACGCATTCACAGTTGGCTTTGCTTCCTGTTTGCATAACCTGCTGCTGCATAGCAAAGACACCAAATGGCTCGCTAGCTAAAGTGGTCTCATCTGCACCATTGTGTGTGTCCATCATGAAATGACTTCTTCACTGAAGCAAATGAGACAAACAGTGAAAGGCCGGTCTGCTGTGGTCCATGAAACACCTTAATAAGAAAAAGTGTTTGGGCAGGTGCTGACCTATGTGTTACCCATTATGGCTCCTCTCCTCCTCCTCCTCCTCTGGCTCTTTTGATTCTTCTCTTCTTTGCCCCCCTTTAAACCCTGGCAATGTCCTACCAGGCTGCCCCCTTTTCACACCATTCATGACAGTCCATTCAGATTTGAGCTGATGGAAACAG
Source organism: Polypterus bichir lapradei (assembly GCA_026402145.1). Classification (NCBI taxonomy): domain Eukaryota; kingdom Metazoa; phylum Chordata; class Cladistia; order Polypteriformes; family Polypteridae; genus Polypterus; species Polypterus bichir. The sequence continues at coordinate 3,200,424 of JANRMT010049829.1, forward strand.
AGATGTTCACAGAGCAGAGGTGTCCACCTGACAGTTGGGTAAAAGATTCTCAGCTCCTAGAGAAGAGATGTCCTCTCTAGGGTGGTTGGGCAAACACAGAGATGCTCACTGGGAGGTCGGGTAACAGAGCAGAGGTGTTCACTGGAGACTTGGGTTAGAGATTGTCAGGTTCTAGAGATGATGCCCACACTAGGGCAGAAACAGTTGCAAGATGGGAGTGAAAGCTTCAAAATGCAGACCTGATTCCAGGCCAGCTCTAGTCCACCAACTTCTCCCTGGATGCATCTCTCATTGTCTTTTCTCTTTTCCAGTCTTATTTCCAAGGCTTCTTTGGAAACACCCTGAGCACTGAGGCACAGCCGGAAGAGACTGAGCAGCAGGCAGAGGATGCGAGCTCCACCGCCGGAGAGGAAGCAGTTTCCACAGAGTGCTGTCTCATCGGCGAGCAGGAAGTGACCGAAGTGTCAGAAACCGAAGGGGCCAGTTGCCATGGCGACACAGCTGCATGCAGGGTGAATGTCCCTGTGGACCAGGAAGCACCCGAAAGCTCTGTGTCCCCGAATACAGAGGAGGAGGAGGAGAACGATCCAAGTCAAGAGGACACAGAGTGCCTGGTAAAAGCCAAGGGCAGCTTCAACAGACGCCACCGGCCAGCTACTCGCCGAAGACATGAAGACCAAACTGGGAAGGCCAAAAAAGTCTTTGCTCAGGAGTTTGGTGAATGGGCCGATTCAAAAGCTGCACCGCTGGACCAAGCCTGTGCTCCACAGAAGAAAACAGCACAAGGATATGTGGGATGGGAAACCAAACAGGTGTTTGAGGTCAAGAAAAAGACCACAGTGGTCGTTACAGCAAGCCACCCCCTAGATGATTTACCAAAACCTTCAAGTATGACGGCCTGGTCCAGTGCTTTAGAAAACTCCAAAGATGAAGAAGCAGACAAGGCTGAACTGAAGAGGACATATGCCACACAAGTTACCACTGAGGTTCTCCAGCTGACCATAACTCAAGAATATGCCACACCCAAAGAGCCACAAGGGTCATTGTGCAGGGGTAAAGTGATGACGGGAAGCGAGCATCATACAGAATTGAGGTCCTCCAAAAAAGAAGATCTTCTTGAGGATACACACACTAATCAAACAGACGCACCCTCAGTGGAAAAGCTGACCAACAGAGTGCCATCACTGGGTCAGTCTGTCCAGCTCTGTAGTACTTCTCAATCAGCAGGTGAAGATGAGCTGGTAATGTTGCCCCAAGAAGAACAGTTAGGTCAACATGTGGAACCAAAACAGTCAGCTCTTGAGGAAAGACAAGCAGTACAAGGGACATTAGATTTGGACTCTCAGTCCACAAATGAAGTAAAACCAAGCTTCAATGTGAGCCCCAAAAAGTCCCCAATCCAGCCATCAATCACACGGGCTGGGGCCTTCCGAGACCGTCCTAAATCTTCTATGTCACCAAAGGTGGCAACATCATCAGAAGAGGTTATCAATGAAATGGTACTTGCAAAGCCTGAAGAACAATGCAAGGCCTCAAACGCTTTTACTCAACTTTCAGCACCTTACCTCCCACATATGGAGCTCACAGCCCAAGCAGAGCATCCCCAAACTTCAGAAATGAAAGAAGAGTCTGCCCAACCTATTGACCTTGAAGATCCTGCAGGCTCTGTAAAGTTAGTAGTGCAATCTGTGACTCCAGAGGAGCTGAATGCTGGGAAACTTTCAGAACCATCTAAGTCAGAAACTCTACCATCACTTAAGGCAGAGGCCCAAAATGCTGGGCTTGAAGATGCTTCCACAACATTTCTAATGGCAGCAGGCCTGCATTCACAATCTGAGGACTCATCCTTAAATTTGAACCAAGAGGTTCCAGAGAAGGTGAAGACACTGGACAAGCATGAAAATATCAAGAGCTCATATTCAGATGAGTGTTCAGGGGCCTCAGGTCCACAAGTTCGTCTTGCAGGGCTTGAGATGCCTTCTTTGGTAGAACATCGAGAAGCTGATTTGCCATCGGATGGGTTGGATACAGCAGGGCCTTTTGAGGCAATAAAGAAACTAATTCATCACGTAGGCCTTGAAGAGTCAACCATAGGAACATTTTATCCTAGAACATTAGGGATGGAGGCATCAGAAGAGCACCCTGAAGATCCTTCAACAGATGCTCCACTATCACTAATAGTGTCCTCTCAGGAGTGTCTGGAAGTGCAGGAGTTAGTAACTGAGGTGTCTTCAGATAAGCGTCCAAAAACGTCACATGAGGCCAAGATCACAGCCCAACATATGGAAGCAGTAGAGCTACCTTTGAAACAGCAACTAGAGGCATCTCAAAATGAAATCCCACAATTACTCAAGGTGTCCTCACTAATGTGTCAGGAGATAAGAGAGGTAGTCACATCTCAGTCTCCAAAGAACCCAATGGCATCAACCCTACCTGAGGAACAAATTGAGATATCATCAAAGACGATTCCCGAAACCTTGTTGGGCACAGAGAAAGAAGAAGTGGAGGGTTCATCTTTGGGACAGTGTCCGGAGACTTCAGAAGCCGAAATCCAACAGGCAAAATCTCAGGATTCAGGATTAAAGCACCTTTCTGGAACTTCTGAAACAGAAATAGCACTTTGTGAGCCTTCTGTGAAGTGTCTGGAGGAGGCAGAGACAGTAGTAAACCACACAAAGCCAAATGAACCATGTCCAGAAAAGCATCCAGGAACATTCAAGTTAACAAGGACAGAAGGACTACTCAAGGAACCATCATGTGGACAACATGTGACGTCAGAAGGAGCAGGCCCAGGAGCACCTCCACAAGATGTATCATTAACAGAGACAGTAAGACAAAAACATTCAGAATCAGAAGAACCATCTCCAGGTGAATGTCCAGAAGAGCCCAAGACAGCAGAACAAAATGGGCTGCATTCAGAAATGTGTCTAGAAGATTTAGAGTTGGGAGAGACAGTGGGAGAGCATTCAGGGCTACCATTTCCAGAAAAATGTCCACAAGATGAAGATCAAGGAACCCAGGTTGACAAATCCGGCATTTCAAATTTACAGCAGCATCCTGAATCTGTTACAGCTGGGATTGGCCAAAGAAATCAACGTGCAGAACTAGACAAGCCAATCAACAAGAAACACCTTACAGCATTAGAGACATCAAATCAGCTCAGAAATCTTGAAGAGCTTCTGAAATCTACTGAGAGGGGATCTCCATCTTCCTTTACAGTAATTCCAGAGGATCATTCAGACGTAAGAGGGAGGGCAGACCAAGATGGAGAAGTAGAGAAGCCATCTTTAGGAGAAAGTCCAGAAGCTTCAGGAACAGAAGTGATCTACCATTTCGATCAGGATTTAGAAATGTTTCCAAAGGTTTCTCAGGTTGAAGAATTTGAGGAACCGAACATGGAGGGGCAAACCAAGCCATCTGATAGAGTCTCGCAACCATCGGATGGGCAGACATCAAGTCAGAGCTCAGGAATGACAAGCACAGCCTCTCCAGTCACAGAGACAAATGGGCAATGTCCAGAGATTGCAGAGAGTTGGCTTTCAGAACCTGGGAAGTCCTTGCTGGAGGAGCGTTTTGAACTGTCGGATAAGGCAATGTCACTTCTTTTAGACTCAGTAAGACACTCAGAGATAACAGAAATAATGGTCCACAAGCCTGAAGATTGTCCTGGAGTTTCAGACGTGTCAGTGATGGTACCCCAATATGGGGGGTCAGAGGAGTCACCTTCAGCAGATGGCCCAATGGCTTCAAAGACGGAAAGTCAACCTGAGAACCTGGAGGAGTCAGCTTTGCAGAAAGGTCTGGACATTTCTGACATGACTTCTGCACCTTCAGGTGTGCTGGTCCTATCAGAGTATTCAGAGGAAAGGAAGAACACAGTCCAAGATGCAGAGAAAGTGACACCATCTCCAGAAGTGTGTCCTAAAACTTCAATGAAAAACACACAGCTTGAAGATCTGGGGGAATCAGTGTTGCACCTACACCAAGATGTTTTGGAGACTTCTGCAACAGGCGCTATGCCTTTTATTGAGTTGTGTTCAGAGGTGAAGCATATAAAGGACCAGCATTCACAGCTAGATGAGCCATCACTGGAAAATTGTCTTGAATTAAAAGAAATTTCAGATGCGGGGCACATTGTATCAGAGGAGCTACCATCAGTGGAACGTCCAGAAGCTTTTCAGAGAGAGACTCAGATTGTGAAATTTGATCCACCTGTTTTACAAGAACACAATGGAGCTTCACTACCAGTGGTATCGTCTCCTCAACCATTCTCAGTGGAAGATCTGAGGGTACAAGAGGAAGCGACACAACCTTTAGAAGCAGAGAAAACAAAGTCTTCCAAGACTGCTTCTTCTTCTGAAGAGTGTCATGAATTGTTAGAAATGTCACAGTCAGCACACACAGCATCAGAGGAGCCATCTTCATTTGAGTGTCCAGGTTGTTCACAGAAACAAAATGAGGCTGAGAAATTTGAGCAGTCTGTTTCACAGGAGCACATGGAAGCATCTCCATTCGCAGTTTCAGCTTCATCCGAGTTGTCCCCAGTGGAGGATCAGCTGGTACCAGCAACACCAGATCAGGCAGGCCAGCACATCAAACCAGAAGAGCCATCTTCAGATGAACATCTTGAATTTTCAGAAGTGCCACAATTAGGTCCTGCAGAACCAGAAGGACTGTCTTCAGTCAAGTGTCCAGAAGCCTCACCGAGAGAAGCTCTGATTGTAAACTTTGAGTATTCTGTTTCCCAAGAGCACTCTAAACCTTCCCCATCAGTGGTTTCACCCCCATGTGAGTGCGCAGGGGTACCAGGGATGGTAACCCAAAATGTAGAAGCAGAGGGTACCAACACATCAGATGAACAAACCAAACCGGAGGAGCCATCTTCAATAAAGTATTCAGAAGGAGATACTTCAGCCCAAAGTGCAGGACAGGAAGAGTCTTCTTCAGAAGATAATTCAGCTGTAGTATCAGAGAGAGATTCAGAATCAAAGGAAGCTTCTAGAAAAGAGTATCCACATTACAACCAAGTAACCCAGCATGAAGAGTCTGTAGTAATGACCGATACAGCAAAGTCCAGCACTCCAAAGGCAGAAACAGTTCAGTTCAACCACACTGAGGCCTGTACAACATTGACATTTGAAGATCATCAGCTAATTGGAGATGTATTTGATGACCACCCTGAAGCTCCTAAAAGTCTAATTCGGTCTGATATCCCTGACTTCTTAGCTGCAGAGTGTTCTTCAGACTTATTGAGGGCAACAGCAATCTGGTATGATGACTATGAGAATCCAGGCAATGAAGCAAAGATGGACACAGAGGAAGAGGAAAACCAAGATGCAGATATCTGTAAATGTGAAGATGACCAAAGTCAAAAGAGAAATGTTCCCACTGAGAAGAATCTAGAACTGGAGGACTCTGGATTTTACAAAAACAAGCCAAAGGTGTTGACAGCGAGAAGATGTTTTTCTGCTGGTGATGAGCTTTCTGCCTGGGACAAAGAAGAAATGGATGCTGCATTTGATGACTACAGTAAGGACAATGTGGAATGGGAGATTGATAAAATCTGGCTCTCTTTGCATCAAAAAAGTGATAGTTCACATTGCCAGTTAGACTCTGATGATGAACAAGATGATGATGACAGTGATGATGATGATGATGATGATGATGATGATGATGATGATGATGATGATGATGA
>JANRMT010049829.1:3213732-3225283 GCA_026402145.1 Polypterus bichir lapradei
AAAAAAAAAAAAAAAAAAAAACAAAACAAAAAAAAACAATGGCGATACCAGCTTGGCTTTGTCTGCCATCTAGTGGCTTAATCTAAACATTACACCCTTAGAACGTCTCTCGACATTTAGCCTTCTTACACCCTGATGTCAACACGTTTGAACTTGATAAAGTGGCGTGACTGTAGGGGAATCTTTTCTTAGAACCACCTACATTAGAGGTGTAAATAATGATCTCTGTCTGTGAGCCAAATATTAGAATTTTAAAGTGCGCTTATCCAAGGAAAGGTGAGGTTGCAACTGGAACTTGTCCCAAAATCAAGGCAGCATCAACACCTGGACAGGGCACAGCATATCAGGGCCTAATTTAGCAACAAAAACTCACATTACCTGCATGTCCTTGGACTGTGGGAGGAAACAAAAGCGCTTGGAAGACACCCACACACCTTGGGGAGAACATGCAACCTCCATGCAGGGAATCCTGGCTTCATTACTGATGGTGGCAGTGCTACACTGAGCAATGGGGTCATGTTTATGCTTAGTTTATACTGATTTAAATTATAATTCATTTTGGAAAGAATGCTAGTCACCATATACAGTAATAGGTCTATGTATCTATTTTATAGAACCTAAAATGTTCATCTATCTATTTGTGGAAAGAATGGTATAAAATACAAGGAAATAAAAGGCAATGTAAAAGATGGATGCAGTCTCTCTATCCCAAGGCTCTATCTATCTTAATCCTGCCTACTATACCAAATACTTACTTTCTATCTATCTATCTATCTATCTATCTATCTATCTATCTATCTATCTATCTATCTATCTATCTATCTATCTATCATTCTTTTTGCTTGTTGTTCATTTTTAATTTATAACACACTGCACTAATAAACGTTGTTATCATTGACTTTTCCTTCTGCTCAGCTTGGCCCCCAGCTGTTGGACTTGAGTGTCCAGAAGTCCCGCATTGCCTTACGTAACAAGCAGTGCCGACCACCACAAGACCCCAAAGAAATCCTGAAGAAGCCCAGCCTCGATCCATCTCCCGTTAAACTGCCCCGACCGGAGGGCATCGGTGGTGTGCCTTTACCATTCATGCTGCCAGGTAAGAACTGCTCTGTGGGGTTCTCGTGCTATTCTTATTTTATAGCCACACCATTCTTGTCACCATCTCTTTTTTTGCAGGATTGGGAGCTGGACCACCAGTGCTCAGAAAGAGGGAGACAGCACCAGCGTGTATTAAACAAGAGCCAGTGGCCACCATGGAGGTGGAGCAACAAAAGGTAAGAGAAGCAAGGAGGATGTCTTTCTGAGTTGTTTGTTCAGTTTGTAAATTCCTCCTAACTTCCAAGAAACCATCACTGGGAAGATGCCATAGATGTGCAGAGACAAGATGTTAGGATTGGAAAAATTCAGGTTCAAGGGTCAGTGAAGTTTTTTGTTAACAAAATAAACAGGAGTTCTGAAGTGTAAGAGCAAATCTGACATACAGTGGTGTGAAAAACTATTTGCCCCCTTCCTGATTTCTTATTCTTTTGCATGTTTGTCACACAAAATGTTTCTGATCATCAAACACATGTAACCATTAGTCAAATATAACACAAGTAAACAAAAAATGCAGTTTTTAAATGATGTTTTTAATTTTTAGGGAGAAAAAAAAATCCAAACCTACATGGCCCTGTGTGAAAAAGTAATTGCCCCCTGAACCTAATAACTGGTTGGGCCATCCTTAGCAGCAATAACTGCAATCAAGCGTTTGCGATAACTTGCAATGAGTCTTTTACAGCGCTCTGGAGGAATTTTGGCCCACTCATCTTTGCAGAATTGTTGTAATTCAGCTTTATTTGAGGGTTTTCTAGCATGAACCGCCTTTTTAAGGTCATGCCATAGCATCTCAATTGGATTCAGGTCAGGACTTTGACTAGGCCACTCCAAAGTCTTCATTTTGTTTTTCTTCAGCCATTCAGAGGTGGATTTGCTGGTGTGTTTTGGGTCATTGTCCTGTTGCAGTGCCGCAATGGGCTTTAACAGGCCCTGCCTTGACACTTTAAGAAGACAAGGAAAAAATACCCTAGTAGGGAAAAAATGGAAGAAAGCTTAAGAAAGGCAATTCAAAGAGAGACCCCTTGGTTGGGCGTGCAGTGGGTGTCAAAAAGAAGGAGGTCAATACAATAAAATACACAATACAGTAGTGCAATAGAAATATTACAAATGCTGATCAAATTCAGCAGTAGACGATAACACGTAATATGTTTCAAACATCACTACATAATAAACACTCAAAAAGGGAGAGGGGAACCATTAAAAGCCCTGGCACATTAACAAACATGGTCTCTCTATTATAAAAATAAAATCTTGGAAGGAGACTTTTTTGCTGCGACGAGACGTGATCTTCTGAAGAGAGACAGGCAAACACTTTCACATCCCGTGAGATGGTCAAGTCACGTCATACTTACAACCTTCGGTAGCAAGTCCCGTGGTACACATGCAGAGCAGGTTAGAGATAATGGAAGTAGGAATAATCAAAAGTCTCAAAAAATTGACAGTAAAGATCACATTAGCGCAAACAAATGGAAAATATTACTCGGTGTAATAACGGGACAGCGAAAAGAGATCGCGTAGTGTTTGAGGATGTCTGGGGTGGGGAGAGAGACAAGGCAGTGACTTTAAATCATTCGAAGCACCTCACGAAATGCAGATCACACCGCACAGGAGCAGCAGCAAGTCAGCAGCTGATCGAGCAAAGAGGAGGTTAAAAAAACCAACTGTTATTTGACTCCCATTGTATCACCGTTTAAGAGGGGCTTCGGAGGAGCGGCCGCATCTCCTTGGGGTGCACTCAGTCCCCCTCTTCACAAAGGTGCGTAGCGCTTGGCTTGGGGGTGTTTAAGGATTTGGCGAGTGAAGCTTCTTTCATATTAAAAAAACATTTAAATTCAGGTTGTATGTGACACACAGACTTACGTGACAAACAACACACCCTAGCCAAGGTCATCTCTCCTACATTTTGAGCCCAGTATGGAAACGTACTGACAAGTGAGGAGAGTGTGTTGAGCAGACGGAAAGAGTACTTTGAGAGGCTGATGAATGAAGAGAACGAGAGAGAGAAGAGGTTGGATGATGTGGAGAAGTGAATCAGGAAGTGCAACGGATTACCAAGGAGGAAGTAAGGACAGCGATGAAGAGGATGAAGAATGGAAAAACTGTTGGTCCAGATGACATACCTCTGGAAGCATGGAGGTGTTTAGGAGAGATGGCAGTGGAGTTTTTAACAGGATTGTTTAATGGAATCTTGGAAAGTGAGAGGTTGATGAGGAGTGGAGAAGAAGTGTACTGGTGGGCCGATATTTAAGAATAAGGGGGATGTGCAGGACTGCAGTAAGTACAGGGGGATAAAACTGATGAGCCACAGCATGAAGTTATGGGAAAGAGTAGTGGAGGCTCGGTTAAGAAGTGAGGTGATGATTAGTGAGCAGCAGGATGGTTTCATGCCAAGAAAGAGCACCACAGATGTGATGTTTGCTCTGAGGATGTTGATGGAGAAGTTTAGAGAAGGCCAGTTGGAGTTGCATTGTGTCTTTGTGGACCTGGAGAAAGCAAATGACAGGGTGACTGAGAGGAGCTGTGGTAATGAATGAGGAAGTCGGGAGTGGCAGAGAAGTATGTAAGAGTGGTACAGGATATGAACGAGGGGAAGTGTGACCGTGGTGAGGTCTGCAGTAGGAGTGACGGAGGTAGGATTACATCAGGGATCGGCTCTGAGCCCCTTCTTATTAGTAATGGTGATGGACAGACTGACAGACGAGATTAGACAGGAGTTCCCTTGGACTGTGATGTTTGCTGATGACACTGAGATCTGTAGTGAGAGTAGGGAGCAGGTGGAGGAGACCCTGGAGAGGTGGAGATATGAGGAAGAGGAATGAAGGTCAGTAGGACCACCACGACAGAATACATGGGTGTGAATGAGAGGGACATCAGGGGAATGGTGAGGATGAGGGAGTAGAGTTGGTGAAGGTGGATGAGTTTAAATACTTGGAATCAACAGTACAGAGTAATGGGGAGTGTGGAAGAGAAGTGAAGAAGAGAGTACAGGCAGGGTGGAGTGGGTGGAGAAGAGTGTCAGGAGTGATTTGTGACAGGCGGGTATGAGCGAGAGTGAAAGGGAAGGTCTACAGGACAGTAGTGAGACCAGCTATGTTATATGGGCTGGAGACGGTGGCACAGGAGACAGAGCTGGAGGTGGCAGAGTTAAAGATGATAAGATTTGAATTGGGTGTGACGAGGATGGACAGGATTAGAAATGAGGACTTTAGAGGGTCAGCTCAGGTGGGACGGTTGGGAGACAAAGTCAGAGAGGCGAGATTGGGTTGGTTTGGAGAGATGCTGGGTATATTGGGAGAAGGGTTCTAAAGATAGAGCTGCCAGGGAAGAGGAAAAGAAGAAGGCCTAAGAGAAGGTTTATGGATGTGGTGAGAAAGGACATGCAGGTGATGGGTGTGACAGAGCAAGATGACGAGGACAGAAAGATATGGAAGAAGATGATCCGCTGTGACGACACCTAACGGGAACAGCCAAAAGAAGTAGAAGAACAAGAAGAAGAAGAAGAAGTCTTTATGTCCATTTTTATTTGATTTCCTTTCTCTCATTTGCGACAGGTGCTGCCAGAAAACCAAAGTGACCAGGGCCCAGAAACTCCACCGAAGAAGGAAGTTAAACCGAAATGGACACCTCCTGGGAAAGTCGGGTACTTGAGTGAACGTTTCTTGAAGTGGGGTTTGGGGCGCTTGAGGGAATGCAGTGCAGGCTGAACGGCGCCCCCTTCTGGTAAGAGTCTGCCCCTCTTTAACTCCCTTCTATTCTGTACCTTGCAGATTCGGCATGGCACACCCGCAGATGATGTTGGAGCTAAGGGGAAAGCTGAAGAAGACCACCGACTGAAGAGCACGCCAGAAAACCGGCAGTTTATTTGCTTGCATGTTTCTGAAAGAAGAGGAATGTACACAAACTTGTATTTATATATTTATTTCTTACAAAATAAAGCCATCTGTATATGCTTTGGGAATGTTACTTGTTGCCATTTCCTATTTGTCGGGTGGTAGTTCTTCTAAACAGAACTTGTCAGTTTTTTGACTCGTACTTTCGAATGTTAACCCGTCTGGGTGGTACGGGGAGGGCTTTCTTTTACTGTTCGATGCTCTCAGTCCAAGCCTCTTCTTTATTCCTTTCTTTCTCCACTTTCTTCTTTTTCTTCTCACCATAACTCAGAGTTTGTGGTGTCACTAAACCGTGGAGAGGCTCGGTGCCCTTTTGCTGCCTTTGTTTGGAGAGGAGGACCACTTCCTCCAAAGTCTGTTTCAGACATGACTTGCCACTGTTCCACCCTAAGCTGATTTTATGGCTGACTTCAAACTAAGGTTACTAATTCACAGAATACCAGCCAGCGCTTCTTATTGTGGTCTTGAGCACCGCATGAATTGGCAAGGAATGGCGCCGAGAATAGGGCGTTAAATCAGGATCTGAAATTATTTGTGTTTACTGTTTACATAATATTACTTTGGGGGTATGGAAAATAGAACAGAAAATTTCCACTCTAAGGCATTTAGATTATGGCAATTATACTCAGAACGAGAGAGAAACCAGTAGGAAAAACCCTGGCCTCAACAAATTAATTAAACAACTCATGACATTATTGACTTACAGACAAATATCCAAAATGCAAAATACAAAAATTCAGAAGTCCAAATAAAAAAAAAATGCAAAAAGAAATTAAAAAAAAATCCGAATCCGGGCGGCACAGTGGCGCAGTGGGTAGCACTGCTGCCTCACAGTAAGGAGACTTGGGTTTTCTTCCCAGATCCTCCCTGCATGGAGTTTGCATGTCCTCCCCATGTCTGCGTGGGTTTCCCCCCACAGTCCAAAGACATGCAGGTCAGTTGCGTTGGCCATCCTAAATTGTGCTTGGTGTGTGGGTGTGTGTGTGCCCTGTGGTAGGCTGGCACCCTGCCCGGGGTTTGTTTCCTGCCTTGCGCCCTGTGTTGGCTGGGATTGGCTCCAGCAGACCCCCGTGACCCTGTAGTTAGGACATGGCGGGTTGGATAATGGATGGATGGATGGATGGAAATCAGAATCCAAAATAACAAGTCAGAATTCCAGAAGCTAAGAAAATCCAAAAGCAAAAAGTGGTCCAAAAGACCACCTATGCCTACAACTAAGAAGAGAGCAAAAAAGGAGCAGAGAACAGCGTGAGTACAAGCTAATGCCACTGCAATGGAGCGCTGGCCTCTTAAAGCTCATTTACGCCATCTTTTACAAATTTAAAGAATGCAGCCATTAGTCCACCGTATCCACCAGGGGGCGCTCTTTCTCCTCTGGGATGTGTTGCTTGACGCAGAACAAACTAGAGCCAATAGCATCCCCTCGGGAGGAGCTTGTTAATGATCTGAAGGTAGTTGGGACCACCGCAGTCAGCAAGAATACCATTGGTAACACGCTATGCCATCATGGATTGACATCTTGCAGCATCCTGCTCAAGATGGCACATGTACTGCACAGGCCCATCCTAAGTTTGCCAGCCAACCTCTGAATCATCATGGTCTGGTACAAGCTCCTCCCGTGTAGTTTTGGGCTGACCCTTCTCATGACTATCCTCACTCACAAGATCTTGCGTGGAGCTCCAGGCCCAGGGTGACTGATGATCATTTTATATTTATCTTCCATTTCCGAATAATCGCACCAACAGTTGTCACCTTCTCACCAAGCTTCTTGCTGATGGTCTGGTAGCCCATTCCAGCCTTGACCCTGGCGTAACTTTGACAGCTCTTTGGCGTTGCCCACGGTGGTGGAGAGGTTGGAATGGAAAAAACTGATTCTGTGGACAGGTGGGCTTTATACACATCACGAGCTGAGACCAGGAGGATTTGGAATTGATTGATCGATCAATTGATTGTAATCTGTGCCCCGTGGGCACACAGCCAATCTGTAGGAGCCATAATTCTGGCTGGGTTGTAGGGCATCAAATCCTTATTTCTCTCAATGACATGCAAATCAATTTCTAACATTTGATGTAATGTGTTTTTTTCTGGATTTTTGGTTGATATTCTGTCTCTTACCATTAAAATGAAACGACCATCACAATTAGACGATTGCTCATATTTCTTTGTTAAGTGAACATGCTTAGAAATTCAGCAGGGGATCAAATTCTGGTTTCCCCCACTGTGAGTCTAAAGCTGGAGACTCGGGACAACTCAAAAGCAGAATCACAGAGGTTTACATTCCACACCCTGAGAAAGAAGTTCAAGTTATGGTGCACATTCGCTTCCTCTATGTGAATCCTCCAAATAATTAGCTAAAAGCCCACTCAGCTATGAGGGGCGTTGGTAGTCAGAAGGAAAGACGATATGCAAATGTCAACATTAACCAAAAAATGGGGAAGGTGCAGGGTGGTTAACACTGAAGTCGGCCTGCATCATAACAGACCTGAGGAACATCCTGTTTTATGGACAAGACGTTCACTTCTCGTGCTTTTCTTAGTCAACAAGACGACACCCATCAGATTTTTAAAATCCTTTCGGAATTCACCGCAGAGCCGACTTCCACATGGGTGGTGTTACGGAATTTATTACACGGCAAGATGTCACGAACCCAGGGGGGCTTTTTTGTTTTTGACCAATAGATGACTTTCAACAAAGTGGAAAATCCAGTCAGGTATGGTAACACTTTGCAGCGATGGACTTTGTGATTTTGGGGGGATCAAAGCGAACACAGGTATGAGGGCCCCCTGAACAATTGTTCTTCCGCCATAAATCAAACTGTCAGACAAAACGTTTAAAACGATGCTTGTTATAATGAAAGGGAGAAGAGCCTGATGGCCAAACACACGGCGAGTTTACTTTTGTTATAATCAATAGAGGGAGTGGCCTTCTGGAAAAATGGACAATTTGGGCAAAAAATGCAAATAAAAATCAAGCTGTGGATTAGAAAACTATATTCAAAGTGTAAGTAAGTGACGAGACAGAAGAGGTGACGAATACTCGACTCTCCGTGCATTGGTTTCACCAGGCGTCTACACTCTGCACTTCCAAAAAGAGGACAAGAAAGGCACACCACGCTGACACCATCCATCATCTACTGATCCTTTCTCCCTTTTTCATTTCCATCGTTATTTACAGGATAAACTTTATCTTTTTCCTTCCTCACCACTGAACAGGCATCTTTATCAGAGAAGGCAGTGCGGTTGTACTGAAGGGGAAGATGCTCGCCGATGTTTTCACGGAGAGGGGTAGCGGTAATTTCAGTACGAGCTTTGTCAGGTTCTTCTGTGTCTGCTGGGGCTGCACATGCAGCACTTGCTGCTACCACGTTATGGAGTCAACTCAGGATCTGCTGTTTCCAATTCAGTTTTCTTTTAAAAATCCTGACTGTTGTGTGGAATTTTACGTATGTACATTTTGGGCTAAATGTGACCCCAGGACAGAACTGATCTGTCTAGAAAGAGGGCTCACCCCTGGCAGCCTGGGCCCAAACTGAAAAGGCAATCTTTGGGGTCCACACATTAGGCGCTAAAGGAAGAGCAGGCTAGAAATGTTCAAAAAAATACTTTTAGATTTCCCAAATACACAATAACATGTCCTTCAAGGGAGAGAATTACTGTAAACCTCTGGACTGAAATTACAAAGGCCAAGTGAGACTCTTTATAAAGGTATGTCTTCATTTCTTCTTTTGTCTTCAGATTTGTCAGACCCCCGAAGGAGTAGCCGCATTTCATTTTGTTGTTGCACATCTGTGCAGTTAGCATTGAGGTCTCAACGCTCGGTTTATGTTGTGGCTTCTCGGGTTCTTGCGAATTGCTTGAGACTCTTCTAGCCAGCTTGCCTGCTGGTTAAGGTCCAGGGATGGCGGAACAGTCCATTTTTCCCACAGATAAAGGGAAAATGTGCACTTTCATTTTTTTCTTTTAATTGTTTTTATTAATAAATCCAAGAAACATAAATAATAATGTGTCACTTTCATTGGGGACCCTAAGCATCTGATGATGTTAAGCCCACTCTTGACACTTTGTGACACAGAGAATGTGACGTCCCCATAGTGAACGGCCGGGTTTGGGTGCTGCTACACTTTAATTCATAATTGAATTTGATGTTCTGCTCCATGACCCCCTATGGAAGATCTTAGGGAGTTTCTCCACAGATGGTCACACTTATGAGGACGTTCTACCATCAGATTCAGTGCAGCCTGTCAGAGTGGTTTCTGGAGATGTATCATCTCTCCCATCATCTTCTGATGGCCGTTGATTGGTTCATATGGAGGACAACAGCTGACAAATGTAGAAGCATCCACTGGGCCCTATTATCCCAGCTTAAAGATCTTGACCTTGCTGTCCTCCCCTCCAAACGACACCATTTGCAGGAGAAGACTGACAGACTGAATGCCTTCACCAAGCAAACAGGCCTCAACATCAGCGCCTCTAAAACACGAGTGATGGGCATCAATGCCAACCCTCGAGGTCCTCTTGGATACGCTGAGGAGTTTACATATCTTGGCCGTCTTGTTAGGAAGGTCAGTGCAGAACAAAAAGACACCAGGGCAAGACTTGGGAAAGCACGCAGTGCATTCTGGAGACTTCAGCCCATCAGGAAGTCCAAACAGTACCGCGTGACAACAAAGGTCAGACTCTATGACAGCCATGTCAAACCTATTCTTTTGTGTGGCTCTGAAATGCAGCTGTGTTGTAAGGGGGTTCATGAATAAGATCAACACCTTCCATGATGGATGTCTTAGGAAGATCTGTCATATCTTATGGCCAAGATGATCTCCAACAAAAACCTTTACAAGAAAACTAAGAGCCAGAGCCTGGTGCTGAAGACCAAACACCAACACTTAAGGTGACTCGGCCACGTCCTCAGGATGGGACCAGAACCGTATACCTAAGGTTGCTCTGAGATGGACATCAACCTGGGAAGTTCAAACAAGGCCGGCCTAAAACAACCTGGAGGAGAACTGAGATGAATGAAGGAGACAGACCTAACATGGGGTGAAACAGAAGGCGTAGCTCAAGACAGGACCAGATGGAGGCAAATCTTCAACGCATGATGCGCCTTTCGCCACAGAGAGGATTAATAATGAAACGACACTCGAATTCAGGTTACATATTACAAAGATCATTGAAATCAGAATGATACGATATATACAGGCACGCATGAGGGCTCCCCGCCAGGCTCAGCCGAGGTGAGCAGTGCCACTCCCAGGCGAGAGGGGGCGCTGTCACTAATGGCATCCTCTCCATTTTTCCCACTGCCCACTAAAAACGCTGTTGTGGTGTGAAATTTTGTATATAAGTTGAGAAATATTTTGTATGTCATCATTTGTAACTTAGACAAAGCAAATATAATATTATTATTTCATGTTTAAAGAGCCCCACCCCCCACCACCAACAGTCTTTAGAACTGAGTGAGGAATTTTATGATAGGGTTGGGGAAAAAGTGCCTCAAACCAGTTTGGCAAGTAATTCTCTGCAGGACCCTCTCAATCGACCCCCACGGGAAGGCCAGACTACCCATCTGAACAATTGGTTTTTGTGTGATAGGTATTGTGTGCCCCATTAGTCTGAAGTCTGGCTGTTTGGGAATTGGTTTGAATCAGAGGCCATTCTGTAGCACGACCCCCTCTCCCCTTTTGGTGTAAGGATTTGGACAAAGAATGTAGAAATTCGGTTGCTTTACCCTTCTGTCCATCCCTCTCTCTCACACACCATCATGATGAAGGAGCATCTCACACACCATGGACTGCAAAGAAGACCCCACTGAGAAGCACAACTCGGCAGCCATATTGAGACGTGACTGGAGGCATTTTAAGGAACTAACAAGTCAGTGTGCCGTCTGAAACTCCACATCAGCATTGATCAGGTTGTATGGCTGCCAGTCTTCACTTGTACTCTGCTTATTGTTATTATTTTAGAAATATTACCAATAATAATATTAGTTAAAGTTATAACCCTAAGCCATAAATGGGTTAAATCTTCACTACCCTAACCCTAACTTAAACCCAAAGCTGATGCTCCCCTTAAATCTATGGATAATGTACACCTTTTTGAAAATATACATACTTGGCACTCCGAGTTTAATCAACCCTTAGTAATAATTTCACTTGGTTCTTTTTCTAATTTACAAGATACTATTTCTGATTTGGTTACGATATCTAAAAGAGTCTTCCCTGCAACCATGTTTTTCTTTGATAGATAGATAGATAGATAGATAGATAGATAGATAGATAGATAGATAGATAGATAGATAGAAGTAAAAGGCACTATATACAGTGATAGATAGATAGATAGATAGATAGATAGATAGATAGATAGATAGATAGATAGATAGATAGATAGATAGATAGATAGATAGATAGATAGATAGATAGAAACTTTATTAATCCCAAGGCGAAATTCCCATACTCCAGCAGCAGCATACTGATAAAGAACAATATTAAATTAAAGAGTGATAACAATGCAGGGATAACAGACAATAACTTTGTATAATGTTAACGTTTACCCCACCTGGTGGAATTGAAG